>JAULBU010050460.1:0-12928 GCA_032358235.1 Odonthalia washingtoniensis | reverse complement strand
CGGGACAACATTACTAGGGTATGAGTACAGAAACGGGAAAGGTATATGTACAGTTAAACATATAGAAGTATGTGTGCAGTACAAACATGATTGGATATACATTTTGAAAATTAGATATGTGACAATGACTGTTATTACGGTTGTGACAGTAAGTAAGAAAACATCAGTATTAGCTGTACAGTGTACAGCAATGAAGATATTCATGTGTTGAGAAACTATTGGTTGATTATCTTAGATTCAGAAAAGTGAAGTATTTGAAATGGGATATAGACGGGAAAAAAGTCACAAAAATATAAGTATGGAAAGACGGTAATTTTAAACGTATCAAGTCACAAAGTTTCTATTTTGCAATGTAAGAAATAAAAAGATAAACGGCGACAGGCAAATTGGAACGACGGCAAGTATGTCAACTATACATAACGCAAACTGCCGTATTACGCAACTTCGGTAATGCATACAACCAATCCACATTTGCCTGATTTCTTAATCAACAGATTTTACTGATTTTGTATCGTTGACGTAAAATGATTCCTCAAGTTGAGCAGAACTGTTTTTCCCATTGTTGTCATAAAACAAATAGAACATTACGGATGACGAGACTTGTCCATTTATTCGCTGCAGTTTGATATTTTTTGCTTTGATGCTGTTTAGTAATTGTTGCTGTTGTCTGTTTTTCTTTTTTTTGTAAAAATATATTCAATAATATAATATTATTAGTAATGGTGATGTGAGTAAATTTGTTTATTCGTTCCCAATTTTAAATTATGCTTTATTTCCTATATACTTACTTTCTTCTATTTTCAATCATATATATATGCAAATTATGTTACTATATAAATCCCATATCACGAAAGCGTAGCTTATAACAATTAGTAGTGTCAGAATATTTGCTGAGAATTAAATAACTGTACTTATGTTATGCTTTATAATTACGTATTTCCTTCTAAGTACTAACCCATCACGACACCCTTACAATTTGCTCCCTTTCCGATACAACTGTTCTTACCATATTTCGTTCTTTCCTTTGATTTTTTACTAACTAATTTATATTCAACTTATTTGCATTTCCTATACGTAAAAATTATGTTACAGTTTCAACAAATACTTGTTCACAATTACTACTATTAATTCTTACATATATTACTTATTACCATCACAATCTACATCTCATCACAGTTTTATTTCCAATTAATTTACTGCTGTTACTTCATCACAATTATTTCTTTCATTTTCTATTATTATTGTTATACAGTCATGGTATCTTTTTTTAATACTATCGTTTCCAATCACTCCAACATCATTTCATTATCTTTCTTATAATTTAACTACTTTGTTTCTATTGTTAATACATATAAGTCTTGTAGTTTTTACATGCTATTTCACTTTGTTATTTGCAATATTTATATTTCTTATTCCCTGTTGTGCTTTTTTTGCAATGTAATGTACAATGATATTGATAATGTCATGTTCGGTGGTTCTTACATAATTTATTTGCGTAAACTTGATCTTATTACTACCGTCCCATTATTACAATGCCCCCAGTATTTTTCTCATTATCCATTTTTTTTCATGCATTTTGTTATTATGTCTACTTAGACTTCTTCTGAACTTGATATCTCGTTTATATCAGTTATTTTACAATAGCATCATATGCTGCTGTCCCTTTCGTATGTAATTTCAAAGTAGGGTACAGCCTCTCCACTTTTCCATTTTTACTTTCCTCCCTACAAACTTTTTTCATTATTCTATTCGTCGCATTCATTGAAATTTTAATCATTTCCAATGATTTCTGATTGTTTGTTTCCATATTACTTTCTTGTCCTTTGCGTTTCAATGATTTTACACCAATAGGCCTACTTCCAGATGTCATTATTGCGCTTTCCGTCCCTTCATGCTCCACTTTTCTATAGTCTCTTACCACTTTTTGTAGTATATGTGTTAGCTCCCTTCGTTCCTCTACTATTTCAGATTCATTGTTATTACATTTTCTTTGTTGTACTGCTTCTCCCGTTTGTATATTACTTTTTCTACTGCAGGGTAAATCACGCAATGTTAAATATATAGGTTAGTGACGCATTTGGTATGTCGTTTTAGCAATTATACGCAAGTTATCTTCGTGATAATTATAATGCAAAGCTGCGTGAGGAGGTAAACAATGGCATGCGGGAGGATTTGAAAAATAAAATTCTTTGGTCATTTTCGTTGCCGGATTGCATACCGGTTCCCATCCCCCGTCAGTTACACAATTTCTATCTGTAACTAATTCCCTTTCTGCTTCATTACTGTACAGTCTGTTTACTTGTGTCACAACTTTTTTCCCGTCTTTTGTAAACATCCCTTCATTCATATTTTTGCAATTTTTAGTCGATTTTTCTCATTGGTCGTTTACTTTTATAGTGAAATTCAATTATAATTTCCACTACTTCTAATTTTTGACGTTGAGTTTGATGGTGGGTTTTTCAGAAAACTCAACAGCAAACTTAACAACTTACTGTATTCTTTGCAATAAAAATATCCGTTGAAAAGTACTTTATTAACCGGTGCCAGCTGTTGAGTTTGAAACTCAACAATTCAGACTCAACGCCTAACTAGAGATGCTCTTACAATTAGATATATAACTTATACGACAGTCAGCAATATTAAAACAGACTAACTAATGAAAAAATTGACAATTATATTGACAATAATGTTTTGGTCCATTGAAGGCATGAACCCACTAATCGATACACCACGAGAAGCGGGTCGCCGACAGAAAACAATGTTTCGTTGATTTTAGCTTGCTGTAGATGTGTGGCTTAAAACTAAGTGTAAAAGTAGAATACGTTACTGTCATTTTTTTAAAAATGACAGTAACCTATTCTAATTTTACCTTTATCGTATTCTGTTTATCATAAAAAATTGATATGATAAACAGAATACGATTAAATAGAATATAATTACATTTTCTCCTAGAATGGTTTTATCAAGAGTACTACTAAAATGAAACTGACATAGGAAGGAATTGCATTGTGCTGTATATCCCTAATACAGGTTATGTGGACTGCAGTCCACATAAGCAATTTTTTGAAGTGTTCCAGATAAAATGTAACGGCAATTATGTTGACTACAGTCAACATAACTACCTTGTTTTGTCAATTATTGTCTTCATTATGACATCGAAAGAAAGAACAATGATGGACCGATACGTTGTATACGTGTTGGAAAATACTACAAGAATCGCTCTGTACTCAATCAACGCCCATACTCATCACCCATTCGAATGGGACTCCAGACAAGTGATGCCAAAAACAGAAATTTCCAAGCTGTAATCAACTATAAAGAAGACTTTTTTCATCTCAAATCAACATGATCCAACAGCCTGGGAACCTTACCCCAACCTGTACAGGTGCTTCAGCTGGACAAATTCATACATCTGGTGTTTCAAATGTATCTACTAAATCTGATTCTTTCCAATACCTTGACAGTAATGAACTGCCACCACTCCCTCCAGTTGAACAACTTAATTTACCTCCGTCAGCACTACCAGCATCGGTAACCATAGTCAACGAAGAAGATTGTACTGTACATCCGTTACAAGAAACTGCTGTACCGATGAACACAAATGAAACAACATCAACCATGCACCGTGGTGGTTCTTCAAATAGGCGAACTTCAAGACAACGTGGTGCACGTGGAAGAATTAAAAAGAACAGGGATTCAAGTAGAGGTGATAGAGGTGATAGGGGACAAACTACGACAAATCGCTCAAGATCAAATCAAGGTGATGTCAGAAAATATTGGAAAATTACTACAACTCCAAATGAAACATTAATGCTTGAAAAGAACTACATGGAATCAGTAATCGACGAAAGAACATTTCTGTACTTAAAATCAAATATGGAAAGGCTCAATATTCAATGCGATGTACGTCATCTACCAGAAACACGAGCGAAATATTTTGAACTATTCGCTGAACCACTTTTAAACCAACTCATAGTTTGGATTAATGAACACATTAGACATAATTCAGTTCAAAGAGAACCGGCAACATTGTCAGACATGTATAGATTTATATATATTTTTCTCTTCACTAACTGCACCGGTTGTAGATGGGAAAAGTCTATATACTTTAAATCTGATGGGATTGAAGTGTCCATTAATGGGTGACGTACGATATTATTTGAATAATGTTTTCGTTTAGTCCTAGATTGGCCGTCCTGGTGATGGAGTGGATCATTGGATGTATATGAGAAATAAAACGCAGAACTTGACGGAGTTGGAAACATTATCATTTAAAGTGGTGAAAAAAGTTTTTATGTATTCAAATCATCTCTTTGCGACTCTAGATGATGATCTCTTTGGAACAAGAGCTGCTGATAATCAAGTCAAATTTCTTTCTTCTTGAAAGACGGATAGAAAAGGTCATGCAGCGGATGTATTGGCTGATGCAATTTTTAGCATTGTACTTGGATTGAGATTACGTTGACGCGGTGAGAGTCAGGAAATTGCTTCAAGTCGACTTTTCGAAGTCATAACTGCAGGGCGGGGTGAGGAATCATTCTCTGGAAAACGTTAACTGCTGATAGAGGATACGGAAAGGAAGGTATAATCAATGTCTTGTCCTCCTTTGGTGTAAGAAGTATATTAGTTCTACCAGAACACTTGCTTTGATGTCATCCGTTTGTTTGAAAATCCTACTTGTCAGTTGGGAGGGATGATGAACTACAGGATGATTACTCTGAGATGGAAACTGAACAACCAGAACCTACCACTACACAAACTGTAAACCAATCTAAGTTTTCTGCTGTACTAACTCCGCCAACTTCTTCAGAGTTGGTAAATGGGGGAGGTTTACGTTGGAAACAAGGGCAGGAAACACCATAATAGGCATCTTTGAAACATCAGATGGTTAAAAAACCGCGCATACCAAGATGCGCGGCCTAATGCTTGTCGCTCGCTACCCCAACATCGGAAATGAGCAAAAGACAATTAAGTTAATCATCAAGTTAATCATCAAGGGTTTACGTAATGACCCCACCTACAATTATTGAATCCCGTCCTGGCTTGTAAAAATGTCTGCAACAATTCAGACTTTCCATAAAATGATGGAATCCATTTCACAAAATGCCATGCACATATCCACATTACCATCATTCCCAACACAAAATCCCAATTATGTCCGTTATATGCTGCAAAAACGGCACGATCGTACAATCATTCGTATAATGAATGTTGCGACCCTGCAGATCCCTTAGGAAGACACTACACTCCTAATCAGGCACCACCCCACGTCCATCTTACCAACAAACTTCACGCTCACGTTACTCATATCAACAACGTCCCCATACCAGACCGTCAATGGATCACGTATACGCATTACAACATCCTCTTCCAAACGTATATGATATAGCAAGCCACAATGACAATCCATCCTCCAGCTTCACACCATCTACCATACACAGCTGGGATGATGACGACAACAACTCCGGGAAGTTAATTTTGGACAGTGCAGCTGATCCTACACACTCACATACCTCAGACCCCCTCATGAAATCTCTAACAACACCACTCAATTCCATGAATGCCACCAAAAACCGCACTAACATCACCCATGCTGGGCCGATTTATTTAATAACTACCAAGGGTATCATCCGTACACAGGGAGTTACCACTGCTGAAATCCATGACACCCTTATCTCGGTGCACAGTCTGACGTCACGTGGAAAAGACATACTATTCCCGGCCAATCATGCTTTATATTTACCGACATAATTACTAAAGACACTTCATATGCCCGAATCACTTGCCACATGACAAGATTCGGTGTATATATTATATCCCATTAAATCTACGCCCACCACTAAACCATATACAAAGCCAACATCCCGTGTCAGTAGTTCTATTCTTCCACTTCCTGCCACATATCACATGTAATCCGCCACAATACGAAATGATGAATCAACACATGCCGCTTTCTCGTCATCTCCAAATCCTAAACAGTCACCAAACTGATCAAATGGGAACCCGACAAAAATGTCAGCATCGATAATGACATGACTACTTTCATCCCTACCAACGTTGTCCCAAATGCTAACCGTACTTGAAATACCCATTGCGCTACAATTAAGATACAAACACGACACTATCCCACTCCTCCGCACCATCATACAATCAAATCTCAACCCGGCCCTGTCCCACGTTAAACTACCAGCTTCCACCATTATAACGTGGTACAGCTGCGAGCATGGCAAGACGTCGCAGGCCCTACACTACCCATCCCTGCAAACCACCACAACTCCTGGAAGTACAATTTCAAGTGACACAATGGGCCCAATAAACCCATTATCAGGCTACCAACATCGGTATATTGTCACATTTATTGATTCTGCTTCGCGCTTTGTCACCGCCCAACCAATAAAATTCCGTGCACAAATTGCACAACTCATACCACAAAAACTCTCATACATTTCACATTTGCATGGCCGCACGCCCTCCACATTTCATTCAGACAACGCAAAAGAGTACAAATAAAATAGTATTACATCTTTCCTACACAATAACGGCATCACACAAACTTCAATAACCCCACATCAAACTCAATCAAATTCACGCGCGGAACGTATCAATCGGACAATAATGAACGCTACTCGCTACTCATTGGCTTACAGTCGCCTGCCTCGAAATGTTTGGGATTTCGCGATTTTGGATGCCACCGTGGAATACGTGACGTATAAATACGACCATATGCCACATTTCGTCACAAATAAAACCCCAATATCTACCTGGTCACCGCAATCCCCATTTTCGACATTATTCTTACGGTTTGGAACGGTGGGTAGCATTGCGGATTCCAACAAAGAGAAATCAAAATTATCCCCTCGTTTCCGACCGCCCCGCTTTCTTTATAACAAAAATCACTTTCACATTCTCCTTCTCATACTTGACATTAACACACTCTCCTACTAGCCGTGTTGTTGACTTCCATCCATACCACCCATCCGTCTATGTTTCTGGGAATGAATGAATACTTCCAAGCGGTGTAAGTTTACGGATGTGCCAGGGAACCATTCATTTATTTTATCGATATGAACGCCCGAGTTGGGCCATTCGTAGAATGGACATTCAAACATCGTAGTTTTTCTCTGGGCATTTATATTGTAAAAAACTGGTAATTTTATGGACGCCCGGCATTCAGTATTTTGTAGTTATGTGCTATTGCGACAATCAATCATAAAAAATAATGTGGGCCCCAATTTCAGTCATTGCTATCACACTTTTTAATCCAATTTTATGAAGACAGTGATTACAGTAGTGCGTGTATGACCTCAAGCAACACAAAAATATCAGAGAGGAATGCAGGAAAGCCACTAGCATTGAAATTACTGTACGTCATGAATGCCTACATTGAAGAGATGAAAGAGAGAGTCATTCACATTTATCTCAGAGATTATAAATTTAACGTGTCCGTTACATGATGCAGTGGACACGTTCACATTAATGATGCACATTAGTCAATTGGAATTAATAAAAAATTGAAGAGTTTATGTACGGATATGACTTTAAGTAACCAACGACGTGGTGACAACTTGGATATGTATGGCACATGTTCAAGTTGTGAACACGTCGTTGGGCAATTTATAAAAACCCTTTCACCTGTTTAGATTACTGTTACGATAATTTGAAGAGGTAAAAGGGTTTCCATAAAAATAATATTTAACGTACATCCAATGGTTGTAAAATGTCTATTTAAGGGAACCTTTGCATTTGCATCAGTTGTCAAAAATTTTGTATCCCCTTTCTTTCCATGCCAAGCATTCTTGTAACTACCATCCTCACAAAGTGCGGAAAGGTAAGAAATCATTCGAGTTATTAGTTATTAGTTTTTTAGTTGTTAGCTTTTGTGTTCCCTAAGTGTGGAAAGGTAGAAAATCGTTTGTGATCTTGTGGAGGTTCCGAATTATAACATGACTTCCTGGCCCTCGCGAGACGGCTAACGCTTACCTACTTTTTCATATTTGGGTAGAATGAATTATTGCAATGACTTCTTAGATTTAGTTATTAGTTGTTAGTTTTTGACTTCCCCAACTTTGGGAAGGGAATGACGTAACCTATTTCCTACCCTTGCGCACTTCAAGTGTGGAAGGGTGGGAAATAGGTTACGTTACGATATAGTTCTCTGTGAAAACGAACGCACCTGTACTACAGATGCCTACTTTTCCATAGTGATTACCCCCACCTTCCCATACATGATTGTGAGGAACAATCATGGATGGGTAGGTCAGTGTGGTAATTTGTTCAAGCTTTATTTGTGTGAACTGTTCATTTTATGTCACAGTAATAGTAATGTATGGTTTCTCACATCTTGATGAATCAAACTAGCTATTGGAACGTTATATTCTCAGAATGAGAGCCTGTCATTGTACCGTAACATGACAGGCTATCATTCTGAGACATGTGACAAGTAATAAAGTATATGTTATATCCTCAGAATATAACGTAGATATTATTCTTTGAACCATGACAGGCTGTAATGGCATCGACAGTGTTTAGTGAAATCATTTATATTAGTTTACTAAATATAGTTATAGTGATAATTGTGTAATGTATTGTACATAAGAAGAGACACCTTGAAGATAAAATGACAGTAAAACTGAAAATAAAAGCAGTTGCTGTCTTTAACGTGCTGATCATGGTCAGGACCGTTACCAATAAACATTTCTTCACCAATTGCAATAGGACATAAACCACGAATCTTCAAAATTTTGTAAGAAGTTGTAGCTGCATCAGTTCTCAACTTTCTGTTTTGCACTAGAGCGCAATTTTCAGTTCTTGGATTATTCAATCTGTCGTTAGCCGAAGCTTTAGCTCCAAGGATATAGTATAAATAATTAATTTATCTTGTAATGCACCAAGGGGCAGCTACAATCCATGCCTTCTTTTTGATCCATCACTTTCTGTGCACTTATGTGAACAATTGGCACCTTATTTCAGAAATTTCGCCTTGGATACAAATAGTGAACCCTCGCCATATGTTTTGGTAATTGATGGACTCCGGCCGATATTTCCGTAAACTAATGTTCCACAGTAATGACCAATGAGTAATCCTTCATCAATTGTCTTTTCTGTGAAACCCCCCAGACCAGCTTTATCATGTTTGATTTTGGATAGTTTCAGGGAAAAACCTAGTTCCCCTGCTTTCATGGAAATCACCATATTTGTAGGTATTCCATCAAGGGCTCGGATCCGTGATATTTTTCAGTCGTCCCACGGTACAGGAACACAGTTATTATACAAATATACATCCCCAATAGCTCCTAAAATGAACTGACGAACGTGCTTAGGGAAATTCTGAACTTGAGGAAATCCAGGAGGAGTATTCCATACATCCCATTTTTTTCGCGGTAATGTCTTCCAGCTCTTCCAAATATTTTTGTGAGGCAAGTAGGTCTTCTTCCTTGCCTTCAATATCTGATTCACTGTTGAGTAACAGACGAGCGAAACATTCAACCAGTTGTGTCCAGAAGCATTCCAAACAGTTATCATCCATATCACCACAGACAAATTTTCTATGTTTTGGAAGAATCATACATGCAATTGCCACAGAAAATGTACCAGCACATGGATCCACAATCAACTCACCAGGATGGATAAATTTCTGGATATTATCCATCATCCACTGTCTTGACTTTTGCTCAGGTTGCAGCATTGGTCTTCGACCCGTAGACTTCGTCTGAGATGGGAGGAATACCTTTTGGTCGATCGGAAGCCTTGAGATGGTATTCACTTCTTTACATGTTCCGGGATAAAAAGAAGTAATGAATCTAGAACGACTGTAGTTTATCCTTTTCAAATCGTGATCCCATACCATACCATTCTTTCAGAAGTGTACTACATGTTCAACCACGGAGAGATGCGTGAGACGGGATGTTCTTGGATCTGATGCATAGTAACCACTTGTCTTTGTGTAATGGAGCGCTGTTTCCTCCACACTGAAAAACGTATTTCAGTCTTGTATCCTTTTCCAATTTCATCTTCTTCGGGATCTTCCAATGGTATTGATTCCTTCTTCGACTTAATATGTTGAATCCAGGAATAAAATTGCATTGCCAAACAAAACATATGCGCATGACTTCCTGGTGTCGGAACAGATTCCGATACATCTACCAATTATTTCATGTCTTCTGCTGTGATCTGATCGTGATCTGAATTTGGATAGTCTTTGTTATGTCTAATTTCTTATGATGGGTCTGTTACAATGAACTGAACATTATCTTGTATAGTCTGACCCATAGCATCTTCATGTGCATCAGTAAAGGACTGAAAATAGCAGTCATAGGAGCAACAATAATTCTGCAATCTTAATTAAATCACTTCCATTGCTTTCAATCCCATTGTATTCAGCTCATCTGAAGCTGCTAGTTTGACATCATTTTCCTCCTTAAATTCTGTAGGAGTATCCGAAGATTGGTTCAGGGATGTTTCCATGTCTTGGTTTCCACCAACCTTAGATTTCTTCTTATTTCTTTTCAATTGTTAGTAAGAATGTGAATGTCATTCTTACCATTACCTGTTTCCGTTTCCTCTGAAGGTTAAATATTCTCATCAACGTCCTCGATAATTTCCGTATTGTTACTAACCGGATTCGATAAGTTGAGAGACTCGGATACATGACCAGGTATACCAGAAAAGCATTTCGGCAAATCTGAATTGTGCGGATCGCAAAAGAAAGATTTCATAATCGGAGCAGATTCCAAGTTGGAATCTGAGTCGTACAACGAGGTGTTGCACAATATTTTTTATGTTACTAAAACATGAAGATGTGATGTAACGAAATGCTGTGCACACTGTGTTTGTTCTTTTCCAAGCTTCCTCGGACACCAATTATTCGATAGTGACTGGTTCATCATCTGCCGTAAATAATTTTTCTTGAGTAACTGGAGAAAAATCGTTGTTTCTGGTGGAAAGAACTTCGAATCTTGAAGTTGTTGAGTTGTAAAAGATGAACTGTGACATCATTGTACTGACTAGAGGAATTTCAAATGATGTTGCCAATATTGCCAACGCCTTAAAAATTGTTTAACAAAAGAACCTTATTCTAGTACCAGTGAAATGTATGATGCTGAGAATATTTCTATTACGCGTCTCAGAATTTTTTCTTGGCATTGTCTCCGAGAAAAAATTAAATTCTGTGGTAAGAGAGGAGACATTTGAAAGTTGTTGGAATAGACATGTTGAATGGGTTGCATCTAGGTTTTTCCCAGTTCACTGGATGATCACGTGAATGAAGGTTGGACCAACTAAGAATCCAGTTGAAGGGAAATTATCAGTGAACAAGTCAGTGAACATTTGCAGTGTGCGTTCATCTCTACAACCATATGTGTATATGGCGAGAGACGTACGAGCTATCTGACGCACTTTCTGAGAACCCATTTATGCTAGGAACTTGTCAGCATTATCTCCAATAGACTCGAATACCGATTGTTTCAAAGCCATTTTTATGTTATTCACCTTGCTTTCGAAACGTGTCGTTATGTGCTTAGAAATTGGATGGTCATGGAACCTCAACCATTGCAGATAATTCTTGAAGTTGACATTCCTGTAGTTGAATTTCTCTTTGAAAGATGAACCAGAGAAACTGTCAATAAATGAAAACAGCAGAAATCGAGTGAAATCAGATCCATTGGCTGAGTTTTTCCCGGTAGAGAATTTTCCAGTAGATATTGAAGATGACATGTTGTAGTTTTGCTCAGTTCCGTGTTGGAAAAGATGTTTAAAACTGTTGGGGAATGGGGTGTAGAATGTTGAAATTGATGAAAAATGCTTGTCGCTGATGTTGGTGGAGAAGAATATGTGGAGTGTGAAGTTGCTGTTAAAATAATCAAATTGCATAGCATTGCTTTTAAGTTGACTTGATGTGTATAGATGTTTATTGTGCTGATATGATGACTTTGAAGAAAGTGTTGCTGCGAAGGTATGATAACGCCTGTGGAACATCGTAATAATCTAGTAGAGCGCAATCACTGATGTTGATGTTCGAAGGATATGAACGAACGTGAAGAAAGTAACGTAACGGTAGCAATACCGTAATGTTATGCCCGGTAGCAGTACCGTGATTTTATGCCCGAAAAAGTTATATAATGTTCTGATTTGGTATAAATTGTAGAAAATTAAATATTTAATTTTCCGCACGGAATCGGGAGATGAAGAAAAAATGTTAAAATTTTCCTCGATATGGAGGCCGAAAAATTGCAGAAAATTAAATAATTGATTTTTTGCTGTAAAAAACCAAATATTTATTTTCCTGCAAAAACTGGTCCTCCATATGGAGGAAACTGTTTTGCAGAAAAATTATATATTTGATTTTTTGCAACAAAAAATCAATTATTTAATTTTCTGTAGTTTTTTGGCCCTCATGTGGAGGAAAAATATTAGAAAATATTTGCGAGTAATGCTTTCCGGTACAAAAATATGTTGCAATATACCACGGGCGAGCACAACACACCCGTACGCGGAACAATTATTGCGTCCTTGCAGAAGCCCCGTTCGGTTAAGAAAGTCATACAACAGTTCCGTTTATGATAACAACATTTTCGCTTATGTTAACAATGACAACAAACAGATCATCAAAGTCATACAACTGAAGCGAGGTCATTGTCAAATCGCAATATATTCTGTTCCATATAAGGCGCACAACATTACGGTATCCCATTTCACAACCAGCCGTCATCAACTTACTTAACTATATCCTTCTTCACAACCAGACGTCGTCAATTAACTTCAATATTTGTCAACTACAACATAATACGTTTATAATCAACTATGTCGTCATCTTCTGCATCTGCGCAGCAAAAGTGTCTCATGCATCGCTACATCCCAGAAAGAGGTGAAGAACTATTCCACAAGCTGGTTCTTGGATAGGAAAGCGGTGCCGATGCAGCGGCAAGAGGTA
>JAULBU010050449.1:0-12929 GCA_032358235.1 Odonthalia washingtoniensis | reverse complement strand
AGCCGCGGATGAGGATTCTGACATTATATACATGATGATTGAAGATAGGATGACGATCGAGAGATCTCTGTAGAATAATGCATACTTGCACGGTAGATCATACGAAAACAACTTATCATCCGCACTGCTGACTATGAGCGACCAGCTCACAGGCCATACTGGATCCCAGTTCAATGGCGTGACAATAGACACGGCCGCCAACCGTAGATCTTTCTTGAGCAAGAAGCAATACCACGCATACGAGAGAGAATTCGGACGAAGAGTTCCGCTGATACATTCGCTGAAAGAATTGAAAAGAATTGGAGGTCGAATAAGGGTGATATATGAGTCTACTATACATACCATTTACAAACCTGAAGAGGTTAATAGACGTAGATTTTTCGATTCTTGACAAGGAGGCACCATCATTACTATCTAATCGCGATATGATAGATAATGGACTTGATATCAGTCTCCAAGGCCGTTATATCCACGTCGGCGAACTAAAAGAACCGCTGACCTTAGAAAACTACTTCCTTGAATACAGATGGAGAGCCGATTCCATACTATATGCCATGTACACGGGGAAGTAGCTTCGCACAATTCATCTAGTATTCGGCCATCCATCTATTTGGTCGACCTATCAACTAGTGAAGAGATCAAACATGGACGGACTGGACGAAACCATCTTGGTGAAACTTGGTAAGATATCCGATGATTGCAAAACCTGTAGCACAAACGCCGCAGCACCCAAACAATTCAAGCTCACCGTCGCAAAGGAGGGCCTGCAGTTTAATCATTGGATCATCATTTATACCATTTTCCTGAACAATAGACCGGTCCTTCACTTCGTGGATGAATCAACCCTCTTTACGGCCGTACGTTTTTGAGGAACCAGTCCACCAGCGAGATATGGAGATCCATTGCAAAGCTATGGTTCTATTCGTACATGGGCCCTCCCTATTACCTCTCAGTGGACCAAGCTACTGCTTACGTGTCAAAAGAAATGAGAGCGAGAGCCGACGCAGCAGGCATCGCGTTGGAGGAAGCGTCTATCGAAACCCTAGACTCCATTGGCATAGTCGAGCTGTATAATGCACCACTACGTAGCGAGTACGTAAATCTACGTCAATCGCTTGAACGAGACAGCTACACCGACCAATAATTCCTGCAAATGGCAGTATATGCAAGCAGCATTATCATGGTACCGGAGGGTCTGTGCTCTTCGATTCTCATCTTTGGAGCGTTGCCCAGTCCCGCACGTACTTCCTCATCCCCCCACCAACTGCAGAGCCAACAAGCGATCGAAGAGGCCAAGTTGATCATCGGAACGGAGCAATCCAAGCGCTGCATCGCCTTTGCTTTGAAACATCCGTCGGGTTCAAAAGGGTTGGAGATATTCCAGAATCTGCTGGACCTCCCATCCGGATCTCCAGTTCTCTTCTATCAGACGACCTCTAAAAAGTGGGAAGGTCCCTTTCGCTTCATTAGTATTGACTGCAATACGGTGGTTGTACAGCTAGATCACGGGAGGCACATATTTCGATCGATATGTGTTTATCCATGGCTCAAATCAACCCTCACACAATTCGTCAGCACGTCAAAATGTGATCTAGAAACCCCATGCCATGAAGGAGACCTACCACAACCACCGGAAGAGACCCCGGAGGCAATGACATCGGAGGAATTCCAGCAATCAAAAGAGATCGCCCTCCTTTGCTACAAAGCATGAAAGATCCCCGTGAAAAGGACTCGGCGGAAGAACGATCATTTTCAAAGTCGAGGAGCCTTGAGCTGGAAGGTTTGATCAAATACGGAACTTTCAAACCAATCCACGCGTCAAAAATCGATAAAAGCGTAAGGATATTTGGATTCCGTTTTGTGGATGACCTGAAGAAAGTTGGAGATCTATTGAAGAATAAGAGCCGGTTGGTCGCGCAAAACTATACGGATGACGATGCGATCTCCATCGCTACCAAAGCTCCGATGGTACAAATATATTCACAACGTGTGTCACTCTCAGTTTCTGCGTCCATGCCCAACATGGTATCATATACAGGGACATAACTCAGGTGTATATTCAATCGCATTCAAAGTTGGAGCGCGACGTTTATATCCGAGCACCGCCGGAGTTGGGTCTACCATCAGGTTATGTGCTGAAGGTAGTCACACCATTGTACGGAATACCTGAATACAAATTAGATTAGTACTTGAAATACCTAGCACATCACCTCGACACTTTGAAGATGAGAAGAGCACGATACGGCCGTTGCGTATTAATTCGGCACCAGAAGGATGACGAGACGGACTCCCCAGATCGTATAATCCTTCTACATGTTGATGACTCCCTGTGATTCGGTACACACGCGTTTTTGGCAGGCGAAGAACGATCATCCCGTGCGTTTACATACGCGCGCCCGTCCAACTGATTGCTCCCGGAAACCAACCAACAACCAATGAATAATTCAAGGCATTGGCGAAAGCTACCAATTTTCTGAGGGACACGACGCACCAAGGCCTATATTTCGTACTCCTAGACCTAACCACGGCTCGGATCGTCCTGCCAGCAGATGCCTATTTTTCTAACGCAGAAGGCATGAAAAGTCAGCTAGGATATACCATAATGATGGTCGATGACAACCAGAATTGTAACATCATCCATTATAGAAGTAATAAGTGTAAAAGGATCGCATGATCCGTGATGTCCCCAGAAATCCAGGCCCTCTTGCTTGTTTCGATTATTCTTTCATCGTGAAAGACCTAGCTGAAGAAGTGATCAGTCGCAAGATGAGATTGGAGGCCATGATCGACAGCAATACGGTGTTCGATGTCGTGGAAAAAGACGGTGAGACAGCGGAACGCCGCCTCCAAATCGATGTGCTGGCCCTCAGAAAAAGCTACGACTTAGGCGAATTGGATCGTATAGCTTGGATTCCTGGGGACACCAACCCATACAACTCGTAGATAAAACCCGTCTTGAATATCACATCCCCGCTCTTCACGATTATTTCCACCAACAAGTTTAACATCCAACCCCAAGGATGGGTTGTATCAAACGAACGAAAATAGTTGGAGTGTCGAATCGTCATGCTATTCGAGCCGGTTGACGGTTCATTGTGATACAGACGCAAATGGATGGAGCCGACGCGCAAGACGGATTGGAAGAGAAAAAGACGACGATAATTAGACCATGATGATGAATACGGATTGGATGAGAAAATGACGATGATGATGCGACCATGAGGATGAAAACAGATTGGATGAGAAACGACGATTATGATGACGTTAAAAAAAGATGACAATAGCAAGAAAGATGACAATGGACGAGAGACGGTGGTGATTCATGACGCAACGACTATGAAGACACGATAAATGACTATGATGATGAAATGATGAAGAGACATCAGTAAAGACATCAGACAGCATTCCAATCCCAATTGAACGTTAACGAGGAAATACAGCGGTGACGGGGAGACCAGATCCTAAGCGCACCAAAGGACGATTAAATATTGTCGCCTGTAGTAAAAGCAATCCCACATGGCATCGCCATCAACTGCGAATCGAGTTGAATATAGCATACATCATCGTGAATCCTTTGACTCTACCTAAATCTGTGAAATCATATAACCGTGATAGAATAGTAGGATCACACCACCAGCACAAGCGAGCCGCTGTAGACGTAATAGTATTCTAACTCTGAAACCCTGTATCCTTACCCATTCACTGACACCTCGCCTGACCGATTTTCTTCGTGACCGACTGTTTTGACACTTGATGGGATTCTTGGTGGCGTCGCACTTGGAAGACGGGAAGGCGTTGCAAGAGAGCTCGGATCAATTCTTGATTCTGTTGAATTATTTACAGGGCTTGTTGTTTCAAATAACGTATTGTGACGATTGTTTAAAAAGTAATGATATCAAAGATGAATAAGTCCGAACGCTTTTTGAGTCATGCTAACCAAATTTGTAGTTGGAGTTGATAGTTTTCCAATTCAGCATCTTCTATTAGAAGACGCTGAATTGGAAAACCATCAACTTCATTAGTAATGCAAGCTGTTTGACGACTGTTGACTATGTGTCGAGTAGTCCGTACAGTTCTGATATGTCTTTATGGAGGCCGATGATGGTCGGAGGCATATTGAAATAAGCCTCGTTGAATAAGGCGATATTCTGCGGTAGATTGTCGCCAAAATTATTTAATAATTCTTCACGGTTTGTTGGAAGAGCCATGTTTGAGGTTTCGAGTCTTGGAGTTTCAATTAGGAATCTTTTGCATACTGCCTTCAGATTTATCTCTAATCTGTCTGAGGAACGAGTTAATTCACTCCTGCGAAGACATCGTTTGTAACGAGTGATTTGTGATAGAGTGAATAGGCCCGTATAAGTCGATGATCTTCGAAGCCAGGAGGGCCTGGTATAGCCGTTGGCTGGTCTGCGCCAGACATGGCTGCACTAGAAACTTCTTCTGTTTGATGTTCTTGCTTGTGGTCTTGTTTGTCTTCTTTAGTCTTGTCCTATATTCTTGTGTATTATATTACGCGATTTGTGGTTGTGGTTGAGGTCTTTTGAACGCGTAGCGCGCGGTTGATAGTTGTAGTTGGGTGAGATGAGGTTTGGTTGAAGGGTGAGATGAGGTTTTTATTGAAGGGTAAAATGGTGGAGCGGTATTTAGGTAGTACCACTTTTACGTTAACGGGCGTGTTGGTTTTGGAACGAAAAAGTTCTGATTTTTTTTATAGTTTGTTTATGCGTCCAGGAATTCGGATTGTCGAACTAAACGCAAAAGCAAAACGGCATGTACCTTTAGGTGCTGTACAATCAGCACCTTGTGTAAGTACTATGCCACGTGTCTATATCGAGTATTATTATTGTCAGTTCCGAGTGGTGTAAGAGTAGGTGTCCTTTACTGTCTTGTGGTACTGCAGAGGGATTTGTGAGTGTGTACGTGGGATTGTAGTTACTGTATTCTAATCTTATGCAAATAACGGGAGTATGAGCAACGAAAGAAATCAAGTGATTTAGTGTGGAGGTAAGGTCGGGTTAGAAATACTGTAGTCCGTTCGTATGCCAATAACGAGAGTATGAGCAACAAAAGGAATCAAGTGATTTAGTGTGGATGTAAGGTCGCGTTATAAATACTGTAGTCCGTTCGTATGCAAATAATGGGGGTATGGATAACGAATGGAATTGAGTAATCTAAACTTGAGGATCTGGTCGGAAGGGTCAGCGCGGTAAGTAACGAGTATGTGCGAAGAGGGTAGTATCAAAGTGAAGTATCAAAGTAGGGCGAGTAACGGGGACGACCACGGACAGATATCTATACCTGTTTGTTGGCCTTTGGCTGGATGTCTACACCACTTGCCTTTAACAATAGTAAACGTTTTAGTTTATTATTGTAGAGTTAAAAAGTGAAGAAAGGGGAAAAGGGAGAAGAAAAATTGAAAGGGGCCAAGACGTTCTTATACTAGATGAGGACGTCAAAACCCGAAGAGAGACAGTAGTCAAAAAGCTTGCGTGCCATACAGTAGGATGTTTTCAAAAGAGTAACACACGTGTACATGTGTGGCAGAAGAATATTGTGAATTAAATGGAGTCGCCTAAATAGTGGGTTACTCTATTTGTGAGCAATTGTTCCAGCAGGCTTGACAGGTGTCGCATCTTGTATCAGCAGAAGATTTATGGTTTTATTAGTGTGACCGCTTTTCTTGTGACTACTATATTTAATCAGTATCTCTTCTAGTTTTTTTGAATGTTCCATTATTTATGAGTCCTTCTAATTCCATTCTTTTGCTTCTTTGAAATCTAACCCTGTGGCTTTTGGTTTTGTGACTAAAGCTTCATTTATGTTTTCGTATGGTGGGTTCTTGTCTTCGTCGGCTTCATGCAGGTTTGACTTGATGTAAGGTTTTACGTAAGTCGAATAAAAGATTTGTCTTGCTCGTGTGTTTTTTACGACTTTCGTTTCGCCGTCTATAGACACATACCTGAATGGACCTTCCCATACTTTTCTCACCATGCGATATACCCAAACCTGCCGACGTAACGAAACATTATGTCGATTCGTGTGAATGAGAAGGAAAGGGAGTCGCGGATAGAGGAACGAGGAAGGGAGGAGGAGACGACGATAATAGTTATGGGAGAGAGCAGGAGGAGGGCGACGGTTATGGATAGAAGGGGGAGACGACGGTTATGGAGAGGAGATGGGGAGGATATGAAGGATATGGCATAAAGAGAGATGGGGAGGAGACGATGGTGGGAGAAAGAGGAAGGAGGAGAGCAAACGAAGAACGGAAGAGACGACTCGGGGAGACAGGGAGGTGCGAGAATAGGCGCAAATGGGCGCGATCAATTACGGGGTGATGCCGCTGCGAGTGGCGTAGGAGAGGAAATAAGAGAATTTACAAACGCTAGGAGGGGAAGGAAAACAGAAACAGGATAAGGTATCGGCGTATAAGAAAAATAACCTACACATCCACACAATTACAGTACTACAGTGAGTAAAGTGTTGTGCACAAATCATGACTGCTCATTCAATTAACGAATGATGCAGTACGATTAACATGTGATGGGTGATCATTCAATTATCGAATGATACAGGACGATTACAAGTATTCAAGAATGTAATTGTATCTCCTTTGGTGTTTTCCTAACACGAAAAGTATGAACCTATTACACGTGTAACAAAACAATTCCAACTGAAATCATTCACGATTTCAGTATAGATGCCACAATGCGATGAGGAGGCAGACAATAAAAAGATGGAAGATTTAATTAAACAGCATACACATTCAAAACGAAGTGCATCAACGTTACTAGCAACGAAGGCGAAATCTCGCAGGAAGGACACAATCCAATCGCACGGGCTGGCGTCGAATTAACCAATCGGTGCGACGAGCGAAAGCAGTTCCTACACATTCATTGTGGTGCAACTGTTGTCAACTTCGAACCGATTGGTTAGCACACCAGAGAACAATAATGATGATGATAAAGGGGACCAGGAGGAAGAAAATTATCCGAATTATGCCATTGACCCCGACCCACTCAAGGACAAGGAAACCGATGAAGAGAAAGAATTCCACGAAAGGAAATTGAGTGAATATAGCAAATATATCCTGCAAGTATTCATAGAGACGAACTTGGCAGGAAAATCTCTGTGGCTGGATTTCGTGACTGCCTTCCGTCAACATACTATATACTCATGGTCCTTTAGTACCATGATAGAATGGACGAAATTCCTCATCGGTAGGGGAATACATGTGGAGAAGTTTAGACGAGTAGAGAAGGCTCAGGCCATTATATATGTGTTGTACAGGGCGGAGCAGGAAGTTAGCAACGCCGATGTAAATAAGACCCAATTACCGAAGGTAAAACCGGATGGGAGGGCAGAGCACTTTTTCAATCCACACAGACGTCACCTCTTTAACTAGAAACCATCCCGGTCGCCAGCCATGGCAGCAGAGACAAGTGTGCGAAAGTTGGATGACCATACTAAACCATCTGCGTAACTCCCACCATACCAAGGAGCAAAGTCGGAACTTCACACTTCCCCTCCAGATCAATTAAGAACAAGCAGTGGAGGACCACCAGGCGGGAACTGAGACGATCCCGATGAGGATCCTGGTGAAGACAAACTACCGTGGAGGCCGTACCGTCTACCAAGGGAGAGAGATGAGCGGGCATTCGGAGAGAGTGATAGGGGATTACGTGACGAAGACAAAGTATATAGAATAGAAGATCGCGAGAAATGGTTAGGTATAAGTGGATTAATGACGGCATTCTTTGGAAAAACCACCTCCTCCGGTAAGTGGGACGAGGACTTGGACAACTGTATAAACATACACGACAACCTAGCAGAAATGTGTGAAATGACAGAAAAAAGAAGTTAAATCCATTCCAGTCGTGTTGTCGGGTGATGCTTTAAATCAATATGCCATAAATGTGAAAGGATGCGATATTTTCGATAAAGAAACTTCGCTACTTCGTGAGTTGTATAATAGCGAAGACAAAAGGTCGTACATTCTTTCAATATGGCATAATATGAAATTGTCTGAAGCAATGGCAGACGATCCAGCTAAATCTGAGGTGGAGATATTTAGGAAGTTTGTTGGATCGCTGATTACACTCCAAAAGCAGCTCGATAAAATATACACGATGACTCGTTCACGAGAGACAGACTCCTTACCGCAGTGGATATTCCCGAGATACGATCGACACTGCGGGACAGGATGACAAGAAGGAGTCAACACTCCATACTCTAGCGAAGTAAATTACTCCCTTGGAAAGTGTGGATTACAGTATCCTACCCTACACAATACACACACTAATTAATCTCAAACTTTAGCTAATAATCTTAATACGCCAAACATCTTCCGGTGAAGTCACTATTCTCGGCAGTCATACTGTCTGGGATTCGGGTTCATAACATTCTCATTTTACTATAAGAATTTCATGCGGACCGTTCCCTTTTTACTTCTTTTACTCTCTTCACTTTTTACCCAACGATTTAATAAACACTTGTTTATAAATCGTCACCGACCAATTGTATTGATACCCGAGTCAAAAAGGTCAACAAATCAGTATCGATATCGATTCGCGCGAGTCCTCACTCCCCGTCTCCACTTCAATAACTACGCCTGTAGTTGGCCTTACTTACTGACTGAATCGTCTCCCTTTTTCCATCCTACCGTAACTGACCTTGCTACTTGCATAACATCAGCTCTACTCGCCCACTCTATATCACTCTCCTTTTCTAATCCGATGATCTCGCTGCGTGCATGACTTCCCGCTCTACAGTAGGACATCGTGTCATCTCTGCCGCCAATAATCCACGCCACAGTACGCCCCTCACTACACTCAACACACGTGTAGATCCCATACATACGCTTACACTCACCACACGTGTAGATCCTATATATACACCTACACGGATATCCATTGGCGCTGTGTTACTCCCAGCCGTTGATAGTACAACGATTAGCACACGTCAGTGTCGGTATCAGGACCCGACATTCCAGCGAAGAGATCACCAAGGCGGTCAATAATTTGAAAGCACGACACCCTCAAGCCCTTCTGAAAATTGAATATTTGGCAGCGGTAGTAAATATGGCAATCGAATTGTCAGAAGAAAAATAAGAAGAGGCGGAGAATGAGCAAGTTAGATTGTTGGAAATATAGTATGATGAAGACGATACTGACGTGGTGTACATGACGATGGAGGATTCTAATGATCTAGAACAAAGACTTTCCAACAGTTCGTTCTTACACGGTCGGACATTAGAATCCTAGATGGTATCAGCCCTCCTCACAATGAACAACCAGATACGAGGAAATGTGACCACCACGTACGACGGTGTTCGATTGAATACCGCGGCCAACAGAAAATCATTCATGGGTAGAGACCAATATATGGCCTAACAAAGAGAGTTTGGTAGTCCCATTCCTCTACGCCCACCATCCAGACGTTCACTCAAAGTCATTGGCGGAAACGGTGAAGTAATAGGTGAGATTACCATTCAGATACCTTTTCACGAGCTGGGTCTGATAATCGATGTTAATTTCGAAAATCTTGACGATACCGTTCCATCCTTGTTATATAATAAGTATATGATCTACAATGGCCTAGATGTGAGTTTACAAGGACAGTATCTCCACATAGTAAAACTTCGGCAGCCCTCCATCCCATTATCAGTATGTTGGTGATTGTTCTTCGTTTATAACCCATATCTATAATCAATTCCTGTACAGTACCAGAGAACTTATGAGTTGAACTCATCCATTGACTCCTCGCGTATACTCCGCATCGGCACATGGGTATGGGGGAAAATTCGAACCTTCCAATAATTAAGGGACTCCAGTAAGAGATTGAATTCTCCCCCCTCCATTCTCGGTAAGTCAACAATATTCCCCTCATCCCAGTCATAATAAACATGTGGATGGACGATCTCCCTTCCCAGTGCAAACCAGTCTATCTCTTCCGTTCGTCGCATTTCTAAAAATTCATTCTTCAGTTTATATTCAGAGTTGTAGTAGAGCTCTATTAAATACCTATCGGAACACATTTCACGCAGCACTGTTGGTATAGGTGTCATGGTCCCATACGTCTTGCTAGTAGTCCACCTAGGACCGGAAAACTCTGTCACTGTAATATAATACCTTCAACAATACAATAAAGAGGCTATAACATTTTCACAGCTTCTTTCGTTCCCATTTGAAGTACAGTTTCTGGTATAGAGACGTACCATATTTTTATTGCTTAATTTGATGAGCCGGTAATGGAGGAGATGGTGCTGAAATCAGTAGGTATTGTTCCATGTTATTCATGGAATAAGTAACATACATGTAGTATCTATATCTTTCCTCTGTATTCATACTCAACGTACAGATATCACTCCACTCAATCACAGGTGGGACAACGTTTTCCTTCGACGGATCCTTACCGGACTTCAATTCTCTGATCCTGCTACGCTCCATACGGTTTTCAAAGTCCAAATCCAGCTCCAATGCTCCCTCTCATGAAATATGTACCAGTCCGATATCGATCGCGGGAGAATGCTTGGAACCGCGGTGAATGTTCGACAAGTCTCTGTTTTACATTTCATAAAATCACATAGATTTACATCACGTATATGATATTCCACATATTCAGTACACTGTACCCATATTTTATCACCGGGTTGTGTTACAATCCAATCCAAAACAACTAAACCGATGTGAGCCCATCTCTTTGACCAGTGATTTGCCTTAACACACGCCCAGTACTAGAATCACTAGTATAACAATTCGGTTCATCCGGCATATTTCTATAGCTTAACCCACCAAATAATTCCCTGTGTTCTCAATCATGTATGTACTCGTTAGCCTTTTATAGAGGTTCATCTCTTCGCCCAGGACCGTTCCACTTGAAACGGTTTTCATTTACCAAATTCTTATGTGTAAACAAAGCAAGTCTACTCATTTTACTCCTAAATGGCATCTTCATCTTCATATTCAACCCATTTTTCATATTTTCCTGTGGTGCGTGAGACTCTGGATCAAGTTCCAGCTACCACAGCTGCCAGTATTTCTATCAGATTCCATTGAGACCTCCCGGTACCCACTCCCTTTATTCGCGGTATAGGCGGAAGGGAAAGTTTTTGTCACCTGACATTTCGGTTTCGAATTTCTGTACCATGCTGTGCGCTTGTCATTTTTCTTATTTCTGCCCTGTAATAGCTCTAGTTAAGCAAATTTTGAGTTGGTACGTTAGTACTGTTCGCGCATCATACGAAACTCTGCTTATCACATTTTTATTTTCTATATAAAGGCAGTAACATCCCATTGTATTGATATTCAGTTTACAAAATTGTTGAACGTACGTGGCGTAATATCTATTGTCGGAATGTTTTTATCACTCGCAGTCTCCTTCCGTTGCTCACGCAACTTGAGTTGTAACTCTGTACGCGGCATTACATATTACATCGCTCGGTGGGTTATCGTTCATGTCACGCCTGTATTAAATTCTTGTCTCTTCCGTGGATGAATCAAGTTTTTCGTTTTTAAAGATCAAGTTTTAAAAAAGAACAGTTTTTCCGGTGGATACCTGTTATACACATACCTTATTCGGAAAAGAAGAGAATTATAAACGATATCATACCATACCATTGAAATCTTCAACAAAAACTTAATTTCCATATCCGCCCGTTCACTTTTTTCACCCCAATTCAATTCACCGCAAAACATACTGATTTTATATCAATATATATATATTTCTGTCATCATTCCGAATACTTCAAGCGTTCAATACCTGAATCTGTCAAGAACATTTACTACTTCATATCTCTATCCCTCTTTTCACCTTGAATTTCCGTTTTGCTATACAATTATCCGCACTAGAACGCCATCACAATATAAATACATGTTATGAGTTAACAGATCTTTCTGAAACACACACCGTTCGATTTACTTAGTAAGTTTCTCATTACTAACATCCATACCACCAGTCAGTTCCCACTCATGTGCCAACTCTCCCTGTCGATAGCGTTTCAATCTCTGTTCGGTTTCCTGTGATTGTACTCTACTTTTTCGACTTCCAAATTTCGTACATCTTCCATTATCTGTTTTCTTGTTTCAGTTCCGTCCATCACTCAACCATTCTCCAACCGTATCATCATGTTATGTAGAATGATTGCACCTCTAGTAACGCTTGAAGACGTTTTCTTTTCCTCATTTCTAACATAAAAGTATAGTGCTTGCTGATTCCTTCGCAATGTTGAGAAAAATTCTGCTTTTTCATTCAGGATGGTACGGTACGCCTTCTGTAGACCTCTTTCTTCGAACGTATTGTCTTCACCGTCCGCCTCCATGAATATCGGTCACATTAGATATTTTCCCTCCACTAGAAAATAGAACAAATGTCTTATCTTCATCGATGGTCTCACACTGTACCCTCCGCCGTTTCACAATTTAATACCAGAACGGAATACATCGGTGACAACTGCAGATCCAGTTATGGTATTTCGATTTCCATTCGGTACTACATTCATTCGGAACTAAGACCAACATTACAAATCCATTTCAAGCCACACCTCAACAGAAGCCCCCATATCCGCATATCTCTTGTCTCTACTCATTCCATCGCGTTTTGTACGTTTTCCCGACATGTCAAGACATTTAAGAAATCCGGCATATTCAGGAAATTCATTTCTGTCCAAACTTTTCCTCAATATAAACCATCTCTGTCGAATTTGGGCCTGCGATTCATGAACATACGTCCGGCGAATCAGTTGCACATTGAGAGAGTTGGTGTCACAGTAACGCTCCTTTCCACAGTGATGTTTCTTTCAGAAATTTAGACGATTGGCAACTTTGTACTAAACCCAATCGCTGGCATGTACCAGCAATTGTCTACCGGTTTGGCTGGTTTGAAGTGACTTGTACAGTGGCATACAGTGGATTTAGGGGGACAACATAGCT
>JAULBU010050438.1:0-12934 GCA_032358235.1 Odonthalia washingtoniensis | reverse complement strand
CCTGCATCGAATACGAATCAAGTTTTTGGCTTATCAGCTGGACGTATAGGATCTTTCCAATATCCTGAATAGGCGTCCAGCGTTGCGAATATCTTGGTGGTGCCAAGCGAATCAATGAACTCGTCCATGCGAGGAAGGGGATAACTGTCCTTCACGGAATCTTGGTACAAATCACAGTAGTCGATAAAACATCGGGTCATTCCGTCTTTCTTGGGTGAAAATAGAACCCGTGCTTCCCATTCGGAGTAGGGAGGTTCGATAACACCAGCTTTGATCTGTTTAGTGATCTAGAATTGCTCTAATTCGCATGTTTTTAGGCCTGCTCGGTACGGCGGAGACTTGAACGGTCTAGTAATAGGAATAAGATCGATGGTGTGCTCAGTGACGTTGACGTTTCTAAGTTTTCTAAGCCACATGTATTCGTGAGTTTTAAGCATACCGTCAAAATAGGGGTGGTATTATTTGTCCTCTCCAAGTAGTACGTCTCCCGACGTTACTGGAGTTTTATCTTGTTCCATGTGTGACTTCAGGAGGTCCGCGAGGTTTTAATCGATCAACCCCGGGTCTCTGGTGAATTCATGAGACCGCAGAAACATGGAAGGCTTGATTGGTGTTGTAGTTGACGGAGTTGGGTCCCGTATGAGTCCAATAATTGCACATGGGATTTAGTTGACTCCATGAGAGAGGTTGGATGCGGACTGGGGTTTTAGATATGTTAATGTACAAGTAGCGTCGTCGGGTGGTCACCAAAATTCGTGATGAGGATCCGGAACGTTTTTCGTCCGTAGAATTAGTTATTCCTGTCCCTGAAAGACACAGATGACTTTCGTACCCGCGTGGTATTGGATCCACGAGGATGAGCCATTGGCGTGCTGTTTCGACTTCAACACATGTTTGAGAGCTGGACTGAATGACCTTCTGGTTGGATACGTAGACTTTGGGCGATACAATCACCTTGTAGGGTACATATTATTATGCTCATAACAACTGTGGTGCATCCACTATTCGTTTGTCCGGCTTGCGAACAATAGGCACCGTGCTGCAGTCGTCAAGTTCAACTGACCGTCTACGCGGTCGGATTGCCTCAAAATGTTTGTCGCAGAAGTCACAACCAAGAATAAAGGATGTTGCCAAGTTGTCCACTATGCATATAGTGAGAATCTAGGACTTTGATCCGAGTTGGAAAGACAGTTCGACTGTACCCGCAATGTTTAGCGGTTTACCAGTTGCACCACGGATGTTGGAAATTTCCATAAGTGGTTCGATGGTATTCTCTGTTTCTTGAGGTGATTTGGAACGTCTTATAAAACTTGATCCGGCTCCGGTATCTACAACTACCGCGAACCGCTTTATAGAGCGTAAGTAGTGGCCCAGATTGCCGTAAACCGTGTAGTTACATCTGGTAAGAAGACCTACGGCACCTGGTGTGTCGGAGTGTATGATTCGCCTTCAGAGTCGTTGTAAGTAACCAATGATGGTAGCAACAGATGTGGACACGGGAGAAGAATTGGAAAGGCGCATTGATGAAGCCGAATTTGGTCATCTTAATATTTTCTGTACTGAAAATTCTTCTATAATCCCCCCAGTTATTTTCCATCGGTCTTTTCATTGATGCTTGGATTTTCATCCTTGCCAGTGTTGGTGCTGTCGAAACTCATACGCCTGGCTATTAATGAGGCCATGTGGTGGGCCGTTTATAGGACATGTCGTCTTTATTCAGGTGATAGACCGTTATAATTTTTGATGGCTTGCTCCACTTCGTAGTGCTGCAACTAACATTTTTTTGAGATATGGTCTTAGGAATAACACTGGTGGAAGATCAACTGTTGTTTTTCGCGTTTGATATCGCCATTAGAATACCATCCCATACAAGCGGATGTTGAGAAACGACCGCCGTGGGATATAACACCTGAACGTACTACGGCAGAAAACAAGTTGATCCCTTGCTCTTCATCTCCTCCCGTTAATGTTTAAGGGGGTTTGTTGCTATCTGTATAATATTCTTGAAGAAAATTTACTTGTTCTTCGTCATTCCCAGCTGCAAGTCTGATTCTTCCACAACGTGAACGATGCGTTTTCCACGAATAGTTCCCCGGAGGGGTGTTGTGGCTGGATTCCGCGTGAAAGCGCGTCATGACCTGTACGCGTCTCCTTGGTCTTGGGCATACTGCACCAAGCGCGCGAATACCAAATAATGACGGGGTTTACTTTTTCGGAATCTTGCGACGTTCTTGCCAGTCGTTGGGGCTAGGTCATCAAGAAGGATTGCCATTTTCCGACTTCTTCGTACACGTTACCGCAGCGATATGCTACGTAGTTGAGTCGAGTCGCAAAATCTTGTTCTGTTTTAATTAGTAACTGCGGTATTGTTCACAGTGAGTTAATAACTTCAAGTACAGCGGCTGGGGTTACATAGGTGCGAAAAATTGACTGTATAGTCTCTGCCAAACAGGTAACACCGGAGCGTGCTCCGTTTAGAGTTGATCTGAACTGTTTCGCCACCCTCCCCGCCAAGAACTGTTTTAAGGCGAAGTATGTTTGAGCCTCGGTTAGGTCGAGTATGTCGGTTATTTTACCAACCTTGACAAGAAATCAAAGACAAGTATTGTATCGTAAAGAGAAAATCGGTATTATTTCATCTTGAATTCCAGGCCCTTGAGATGTCTGCGTAACTCGCCAGTGTATTCGCTATTGATCCGCCGTTTGCGCTGGTTAACTGAAAATATTGGTATGACATTAACCGGTCGAAAGCCGGGTTTGATGGCTTGAACGAGGACAATCCTCGGTATTTCGATCCTTTCTCATGTTAAAAGAACAGTACGGTCAAGACGATAAGGTTAGGATCTTAACCGGTGGTTTCATCATCTTTATTAGAAGAATAGTAATCATATTTTGACAAACTGCGTGTGCCGGAAGATGGAGAATGGCGGTACGAACGTGACCCACGAATTGTGGTTCGAGTTTAAATGTAAATCTTTGGATCACAACATGTCTCCATCATTATTGTCGCTTGATTCCCGTTCTTCGCGTTGTGGTACTTCCCCTTCTTATTGAAGGGACAATGATTCCACTTAAATTTCATGCAATTTAGGCATCCCGCACATCCCTTGAATCCTGTCACGTCGTATAGTACTTCAATTTTGCCAGTTCGTCTTTCATCAGTTTATGACTACCCATACACTGCCGCCCCGCCGGATAGTCCCAGCATTTCCTTCAGACTCATTTCAAAGAAGGTGTGCAGAATTTCTTGAAACAAGTTCGATCCATCTTTCAGTCCGTAAAATGCGTCATCTATCCGTAACAGATGCATGCATGCTATGATCTTGATTTCAGATGGGATTTCAATTTTCCTCGTTACCAGTAACTTCTTCTCCCACACGTCTATATGTATGATCAGTAGACTGCACTCGCACCATTTGATCTAGCCGATGTACAAACCGCGGACACTCTATGCGAGATATAATTCCACGTACATTAACGGACGAAGAAATAACTCCATAGGTGTACCCAATGGCGAATAATGACAATAACCGGGACCTGTCCTCAGGGAGACTGACAGAGACATCACATGATTATGATGGAATAGACAAAGTCAATTGAGACGAACCAACTTCCGCAAGGGAAAGAAGGGCATTATCAAACCATGTTGGAAGAAAGAAGCAGCGGGCAGCAGCGGATGATGAATAGGACAACGACAATCGACAGCCGGTGATACACAACGTCAGTAGAGACGAACCAATATCCCCAGGGGAAGCACAGACTATATCAAACGATTTTGTAAGCGGGGAGCAGACGACAGCAGCAGATGACGAGAAAAACAGTAGCAAGTCACAGTAATACATAATCGAACGGATATTCAACTACAGCACGAACACCGACGACGAACACACACATGAATAATCAAGAGAAACAACTTACAAAGTCAGATTGTACTTCTACATGCCAGTTGAGGATACCCGAGAGCCCATTAACCACCTCCCATGGAATAAAGTAGTAAGCTACTACAAAATAAAGCGATTTAGGCTGCTAAAAACATCAACAAAGAATTAATGGGATAATCTACGCTTAACTACACCCAAAACACCAACTTGGTGGACAAAACCAACAATTGTAACCAAATTCGAAAACGTCTGTGTTTCCAGAAATGAACATCCCACTTCAAATGTCGCAGTACGGTGCAAAAAATGCACTGTACTGCAATATTTTGATGGAAATGAATTGCCGCCGCCACTGTAGCGCAGTGAAACACTGCCAATTTTCTAGATTTTACTGTTAACATTCATTTTACGTAAAAAATCGAAAAATTAAGAAAAATTGTGCATTTCTGGCACTCATCTATCTCATCTATCATAGTGTCGATGAAAGTACACAATTTTTACATTTTATTTCAGAAGTTAATTACACTATAATGCTTATTGTATTCTGTTCCTTTAAATATGGATAAGTTTTGAGCAGTTACAATTTAAGCGCGAGTCCATGAAAGTATGTGGTATATTTACACCCGTTTATTTCACTTGTACCAAGAAAAAGCTTTTCTTAAATAAAGCGGAGGTAGTAACCTCGATCAGATGGTAGTACTACCGACTTTTAATTAGAGATGGAATTGATTTAGAGGCCCATCCGATTGTAATTTTTTAATCTTTCTTTTTTGCAGAAACTATGGTACTGCCATAGTATGAGACTAGTAGTCTCATTAACGATGTGACGGAAAGAAACGGTTGGTGCCCTAAGTAGTAGTCTCTGGAATGGTATGGTATTACGACAGCCAGTTCACTCATTTCACTGAACTTGCGAACATCTGATAATTGAACAATGTTAACTTATTAACGTTGAACGTTAGTACACCTACTCATTCATTTCCGTCAGTATGATAAAGTTTTGCAGGACTTGAGGATTTGAACATCGTTTTATTTATACGAACGGCATACTATCTGAATTGAAGTTCACCGTACTAGAGTGAACTTCAATTCAGATAGTATAACCCTGATATAGGCCCCTATGACTATGTACATAGTCAGACGGGTATCAGTTTACCCCAACTTCATAATGTTCTTCATAATCACCGTCGTTATATCTTTCAGTACGTATATTCACCCTTGTAATATCTCATATTGCATTTCTTTTACCATCCTCACTAAATATTCCAAAATAATGAGAGCAAACTATATTAACTGTAATTAGTTATGTAATGTTTAAAATTATATTTTTGCTAAAAATTTAAAAGTTAATTTTTGGCATTTTTTAATTCCAGATGGAATTATGGAATACAGCGGAAAAAATGTTTTTTTTTAAATTTAAAAGTCATCACTTTAGTCATGACGTAATGGCAAATTCATATTATTATCACAATAATCACGTGATTCTAAAATTCTTTCGTGATTAAGTTTATCAAGTGCAACCAGTTCTGATCACGTTATACAAAACTGAATTTTATATTGTTCATAATTCACGTTTTCTATCATCTCTGTCATCTATGCGATTTGTTTAATTTATTTACTGTCTCCAAACATACAGTAAATTGTAATGTAATACATGTATTTTCCAGCTCCACATAGTATGTGAAGATGGCATATATATGTAGTTAAAAAGAACAAATGGTGAAAATTTTATGTTCTAGTATTACATATATAAGTGTTACTAGTTATATATGTGTGTTACTTATATGAAATGTGTGAAGTTGTAATTATTCGTTTTGTTACATTTGAATGAAATTTTAATAATCTTTCTATACGGAAAGAAAAGATGCATGATGCAAGACTGGATTTATTATCAAATGTTTAACGAAGTGATTCAAGTTATAAATGAAAAAAATACACATTGTCGCCATTTCGAATCAGAATCTGGAGATTGATCTGGAGACGGACTAGACCAAGAGTAGCAGCTTCCATAAGGTAATAAAATTTCATCCCCTGAAAGAATGAGTATAATTTTTTCTATTGCCAAATCATTATAAGCCCGTAATCTTGGTTCGAATTTGCATGCCCATCTTTCATAAAACGGTTTACCAGTTCTTCTATTATTGAAACTTCTTTCACCACTTGTTGACTCATCTCCATCACGGTATCGGGGATCGTTTGTGTAATTCATTGTACACCATGGTGCGGTACAAAGACAGCCCGTATTTTTCCCACCATTTTAGTCAAATAACTTTTGTTTTAATTCCAGAGCCCATTTCCCAAACGCTTCTCTAGTAACTCCCATGACTCCTTCCCAATACATCTTTATTGTCGTGCTGTTGTCGTGCATCTTCCCCAAGATCTGCGGCCGGTCTACATATTTTTTGATTACTCAGAATATCAACCCAATCTGTAGACTGCATGTACGAACAGATTATATGACCGTGTCTTCCCAAAAGGAGCCATTTAAATGCGTTTTTAACCAGATTAGAAATATATTTCTCTGTCCACTTGTCGTGACTTGAATTATGGCAATTTTGTTCACTTCTAGTGTTGTAGGGTGGGTATATGAAGAGAAAGTTAACTTTGTTGTCCAAGTTTTCACCAGTAAAATCTCCCGCAGTCCTACTGCGAGTTTTGAGACTGACGTCGAGGCACGTGAAGTCGTTCATCATATTATGTTTCAAAACTTCCATGGTATCTTCAGCTGCATGTCCGAAAGATATTGATGTTTCTGCAACTTTCGTTTCGAAGACATACTCTCTCTTGGCCAGTACACCCGTATAGTTTTCGTTGTGATCTGGAACGCTCGTCGGTCGAGGTTGCGTACCAGAACTCTGATGTGGTATCGGGTCTGACCCAATCTGTTTCTTCTTCTTCATCACACGACCAATCTTTGTAGAACTTGATGATCGTTCACGGGTGAAGCATCTATTGGGTTCAACGACTTGCTTGTTGAGGCAGCCCGTGTGATTAGATCAATAACCGGTGTAGCCGTTGACTGGATGATTGGTTTCGTGATTCCCAGTGTTGTTGCTTCCACATCTGTCAGTACAGAAAAAATATGGCAGTCTTTTTGATCGAAGATACTGTTCATCAAGGGAAAATCCATTGGTTCTTTCGCTGTCTTTATTGTGGAGTAGAACTCTATAGATGTCATAATTTCCTGTAGTGTACTGAACATCAGTGCAGCAGCCAAATGATACGCATCATCTTCTGCGTCTGAAAGACCAATTTCAATTGGATCAAAATTGTCCGGGTCCGTTGTAGGTTGATCAGATTCGTTGAAATTTGTTCGTTGCGTAATTGGTGCATAACCATCAGATCTTTTTCAATGACCCTAAACGTGCAAAATTGTGTGTCATAGAAGCCGTATGGCGTGAAGATGTCAGATATAAGTTCATGAACACATTCCTTTGCAAAGGCTGACCATGTATTACACACATACTGACATTACACACCAATATAACTTATATTATATTACTTCGAGTAAACCGTCTTAAATGGGCACTTTTTCTCGAGAATCGCTGAGCTGAGAATTGTCACTGAGTGGTAGTATAGTAGAAACTCGTGAACAGTTGGTAAAGAAATGTTGTATGGATGCATTTTTCTTGAGACCTTGTTTGTGTTACTACTACATATTTTGGTGCATGTGAGACAAACAAATGAAGAAAGTTATGAAAAAAAGCTTTTTTATGAGCGCCTGTTTGAACATCACTGCTGTACGACCACCTTCAATACCATAAATATGAACAGAAAACGAAACATTGATGATTTGCTGAACTCGTTCTGTCTTTTAAACTGAAGCCAATACATGCTAGTTTGCCATTAAATAGTCACCTGTCAACTGGTTCCTGTTCGACTTGCATGAACGCCGAACCTTGTTCACCAAGCTTTTCGTGCGACCCAACATATTTGTTATTGCTTCATGGAGTTTATTTGTTTCAGAGAACGGAGCCATGACCCACTGAAGGAATAAACCCAGCTCATACTCGGGATCGCTGTGAGTAGATAAATATTCCTCAGTTGAAAATAATTGCAAGCTGTTGAAGATGAAGTTCGTTGTGAATTCCCCTTCTCGTATTGCCTTCTCATTGCGTTCCACATCTTTTCCTTGTTTTGTAGATCAAGATGAACTTGCCATGTTGAATAAGTTGTTGAAATGGTAGCTGACATTAGTTTCACATCTTTTCCTTGTTTTGTAGATCGAGATGAACTTTCCATGTTGAATAAGTTGTTGAAATGGTAGCTGACATTAGTTTCACGAATTAATTGTTGTGTTGAACGTATTAGTAGATAGTCGTGGACGTTTGTGAAGGATAAAAATATTTGAAATTGTGTCGTGGTAGTTGCTCTCTTCTCTTAATGATCTTATTCTGAGTTGAATCTCTGAATGGGTGCGAGAAATATATGATCTCGTTCAAATGATCGAAATGCCTGAAATGTCATACAGAAGGGGTTATGTATCCTCTAAATTATAAAAATAATGATTTGGTAACGTGTAACAAACTTAATGTTTACATTATGCCAAAATTCCATCTAGAATTAAAATAAAGACCAAAACTAACTTTAAAAATTTTGAAAAAAAGTTCCAAAAATTAAAAGGTTAATTTCTGGTATTTTTTTAAATTCCAGATGGATTTTTATCATACAGTAAAATTGATTCATATCCGATGTAACTTCGGGAATGTTACACTCTTTCAGTCCATACATATACAGATATATGTATATATGTATATAATTATGTATGATGTATACATGCATACAAACGAATATATATAGTATATATACGTAAAACATATATAATTTCTATGAATATATATAGTACATAGATACATATATATATATATATATATATATATATGTACATATAGACGTGATGTGTATAGCAATGCAATCTATATAGCTGAATGCAATGAAATAGTTACATACACTATATAACTTTGTACATAGTATGTTGTTTAGAAAATATTGTTATGCATAACAAAAATATAAATTAAATGAATAATACGAAGAGAAATGAAGATTTACAGTATACCAAAGTTCCATCTGGAATTGAGAAAAATGCCAAAAATTAACTCTTTAATTTTTGGCAAAAAAATACTAAAAATGAAAAGGTTAATTTTTGGAATTTTTATCACTTCTGACAAATATGATGCAGGAAGATAAGTTGCCAAAAGTTCAGACTTACCAACTACACATATCAGGAGATTTTTGTGAACATCAACCAAATTCACAATGTTCAAAACCCTCTCCGCAATATTGATAAGGCACACAAGGCTGTTTTGATGGAAGTGCTTGAAACAAATGGTTTCCATTACGTCCATGGTATGTTGCATGTGACCTATTCTTCCGGTACTGATCCGGTCCCATGTCTCCAAGAATTTTGTACTATTGACAGTAGAAGTGGATGTTATCCGTTACAGTCGAACATAAATGTCCTAATCCTCGATGGTTGTCATTGTATAGCCTGTATTGCGGAACTGTCGAAGAAGGTGGAAGATTCCCCAATTGTCATGGACCCAGCAACCACTTCGAGTCATGCTAATCAACCGTTCTGGAGCTGATACGAACCATCTGTCTTCCTCCCAAATTATCAAGTTAAGTCAGACATCTCAAGTGAAAAGAACAAGAAAGACATATCCTTCTTAGACCTTATGAGCAGTTTGATACAAAATGGTGCAACATTTAAAGACTAATACGGTGTAGGTTACCTAGAAACTCGGAATATAGACATTTACGAAGATATATTGGGCTCCAAATTTCTGGATGGGAAGAAACCGAACACTGTCTTGCGTTATGCGCGTGTCGGAAAACCGTTCTATGAATACCCTGTCTTGATTAATTTTGTGAGAGAAATGAGGACAGAGTATAACACTACAGACACATTCATCAGTGATGTTGGTAATGATCCCGGGGGAAACGTTTTTTACCCTTCAACCCTTTTTAAAACGACCGTGGAGGAGGCATTGTTGATGTCAAGGGATGTTGGGGAGTTGTACATGAACACGAACAGAAGAGAATGGAATACAAGGTTCTTTTATGACAGCGCAATGATGTTCATCGAGATGTTGCACAAGGAACACCAGTAAATCGTGAATGGATGTGAACATAAAACAGAAGACGTCTCTTATGACTTCAATGGAGTATTGAATGTGGATATTAGCAACACTCCAACAATGGAAATATCAATACGCAGATCGTTCTTTAATGGGAAGGAGGGTTTCAAATATGATCCAGGCCAAGTTCATCACTCATCCCCTGAATTCATGACTGAAATGGAAGGGAAGGTAGAACGTCTAAAGAAAAAGTTTTCGACGTTCTTTCATCAAAATGCAGTGCTTGCTGGAATGGAGAAGAGTAACTTACGTAAAAATGCAACCTCCAATTGAAATATTGAACAACTGAGGAGGAATAATTGGAAAGAACCAATAAATCTGCAAAGGGGGTTGTAAAAAAGAAGAATCACCAAAACGGAAACATGTAAAGGCGCCTCAAGTTTCTACAGTTAGAAGAAAGGATAGAAACATCGCATCAGATGATGAGTATTCTTCCGAAGATGACCATCACAATTTTAATGATTCTGTACCAACTGTCATACCTTTTGGGTATGAGGAAAAATTGTAATTGTGGATAAAAGGTCACAGGTGGAGATCCCAATGGATCAACTGCTACATACGAGACTACCACCTGCACACCGTGATGATAAAGCGGAACACATGTTTTCAAACATGCGGTCCGCTGCTTCTGGAAATGATATTGGTGTTGTCGAGTCTTACCCTATACTATTTTTGAAATCAGTTCTATTCCTGGTGGCCATCGTGCAAACATTTACCTCAACATGGAACATATGATTATTATCCGACAAATGGTATGGTTACGCAGCAACCTCATTGAATTAATTGATATTGGTTTCGCATGTGATGATAATGTGGAAAATTATTGAAATCATGCTCTCAAGCTTATAGGTAGAAGGCTGGCGACTTCTTACTTCAAGTCGAAGAGTCGGGAAGTGATGAAGCAAGGAAAGTTCATTATCAAAGACATGGCGGATGCCTGCAGGAATTCTCCGGCAGGGATTATGAGAAGTCTAGAAATATCTTCTAATTATGCGCAACAACCTTTACAAAATCTCTACGACGCTGTGAACGACACATTTAATGGCAAGGAATATCATAAAAAAGAGGAGAACCGAACACTTTGGTCCCCAATTGTGAACGAATGGGAATTGGCGGTAGATGAAGAAGATCGAAACAACTGTTTAGTTCGCTTTTCTTCTACAAGGGGTTATTGCAGTATCGTTTTGAGATGTCAGAAGAAACGATATGGATCACCGAGAGGATAGCAGCACCGGAAGTTTGGCTAGATTGTATTGCTACTCTTCTTGAGTTGGATAACAGAAGACAGTGGCCATCCTATTTCCCCAACAGTGGTGGTCAGTTCTTTCTCACTGGAAAAGACTGTCCTGACATTCCTGGTCTGTCCTGACTAGGACGGTCATAACGACTTTCCTGTTCGAGTTCAAGGTTCCCCTGGAATTTTTCTGATTGCAACTCCTCAATAAGAAACGTCGCTTTAGAAAACTACAGATTCCCATCTTTACGTTCAGTATGAAGAGGAAGAAAGGAAGATAATATCATCTGGATCGGTCTTGAAACAAAGAACTATCCCTACGTACTCCGTTTTCGTGGGACATGGGGACTTTCCACAAGCTGGAATTGGATGGAGGGGAAATCATGCACTTCGGTACCATTTCAAATGAAGGATTTTCTGTATTATGCTTATAATGGAAGTTTCAGGAAAGATGGAGAAGAACCACCTTCAAGAAATATCTCTCAAGACAACTCTCAGGGAAGTGAGAATTATGATTCAGATGACGAGTCTTCCAGTAGTGGCAGTTTGGTAATCAAACTAGTAGGATGTTCTGAGTCTATTTTTGCTGACCCGAATGTCATTCCTCGAGGGTAATTTAGATGTGTTCTATTTTTCTCTATTACTTTCATTGCTTTTTTTATGTTTTTTTTTCATATTTTGTTGAAGTGGTGCCAAAGTATATGGTGTTGTCTGAGTTGGTAAAATAATAATTGCAATTTCTGAAGTAGCTTGTTCAGCTATCAATTGATGTCTTTGGAAGACGGCATATAATTGTAGTATATAGGCAGTATGTTTAACTATAAATTTATATATACCTCTAAATGTATACATGTCTACTCCATATATATATTTTTATATGTATATGATACACATGATGTATATCAGTTTATACATATATTCATATCTTGAAGATATCAATTGCCTTTTAGTATCTTCAAGATATGAATATATGTCTGAGACATTCTGGAATTTTGCATATAGCATATATATACGTAATATATATATATATATATATATACCAATATGTCTATATACATATATACATATATGCGTATATACATATATATATATATATATATGTTTGTCTACATAAATTTGTTTACCTTATTCTGTATGTATATCTGTATATGTATGTACTGAAATAGTGTAACATTCCTGTATGTGATACGGAAATAATCAATTTTACTGTATGCAAAAATTTCATCTAGAATTAAAATAAAACCAAAAATTAACTTTTCAATTTTTTCAAAAAAATAGCCAAAATTAAAAGGTTAATTTTTGGCATTTCTTTAAATTTCAGATGGAATTTTGGCATACAGAATTTTTATACTGTTTCATAACATAATATGTATGACATTTTCGTTGAAAATCAAATAAAATTGATCCAAGTATTGTCAAAATTTTATTTATATTTAGTCATATTATGGAATTTTCAAACACAGGGAGAAGTATTGATGGAATACTTTTACATTCGTACCGTTACGATTTCATATCCGGAAATGGTGCCCAAAATTTCCAATTTAAATTGAAAGCTTACTTCGTTATTGATACTAAACATAAACAGTTCCTACACTGCATGGAAAAATGAAAATTTATAGCATTAAAATTTCTCCGTATAGCATTCATTTTAGACTGACTACAGCACTAAAAATGGTGCTTCGGAG
>JAULBU010050427.1:0-12939 GCA_032358235.1 Odonthalia washingtoniensis | reverse complement strand
CAGTTCTGTCTGAGAAAGAAGAAAAGGGATAGCTTCGTCCTAATAAAGAGTCGTGACGGAAGTAGTCCCGTTTACTATATATCAAAAGTCCTCCTCCTATTCCATAATACATGGAATTCACTCAGCCTCTGCACAATGTCGATAAAGTTCTGAACTGCATATGCCTTTGATGGGCTACATCTGATAATGTTGACTACAGAAGACATGGGGCAGACACAAGTGCCGTGGAACATATTTTAGAAACAGGATAGTGGTACGATATCATTGATTTTGATAACATATGTTCATCTGTACATGTATTGGTGTCAAATTTCAGAATTGATTCGTTCGCTGAACAGTTTCCATGGCCGAAGAAACGGTTCTACATTAATCGTTTTTACAGGGTAAGTGATTCGTTCAGATCTCTAACTACGGATACTGACAAGGATGACGAGGATAATTACCCCACGTAACATGCTCGTTTACACTAATTTAGTTCACATTACATGTTCTGTCATTCCAAATCTCGGCCCCTATTTCCATTCACTTCATTACTGCCTTTCCACAATAATGTTAGAACTAGGCGCACCCAGTTCATCTACAGCATCGTCACTTCCACAACTTCCCATTCTCGCCGCTTTCGATGGTGGTTCCGCATTTCCCACTGTTGACCACGACAATATTTTCGAACGTTTTCTGGTGCCACTGTGATTCGCCATAACTGGTTTCAGAACACTCAATGAATCGCAATAATTTGAAGATTAACTTTTATTCCTGGTACAATATTATCTTCAACTTTCGATAATGGAAAAGGTTCCGACATAGGTTGAAACTACATGTAACGGCTATGATAGTAGATGTGTACACCTTGCAGTCAAAACTGCACTACATTATGGCTCTGGTAGTCACTGTATACAATTTCCACACCATGTGGAGTTCGATTTTTTGCTGCAAAAAGCAATTAATTTTTTCCAGCAAAATCACAATGACCATATGGAGTGGAAATTTCATTTCTGTATCTTATTTCCTTTTATTCCAGATACAGCCTGCCTAACAAAGGCTGTACATGATACAGATAGAACGTAAATATTTGTTAAAAATAAGACTTTATAAAGAGCTGCGTCAAAAACCTCAACTACTCCCCATGTTACCGCCCACTTAGCTTACCGTACCGTGTTTATATAAATGTTTACTGGCCAGGTGCATAATCAGCATGTGATTACTAGCACGGTGGAAACGACTTTACACCCATGTTTTTGCACCATTTGTAACATCATAGTAATAATGTGAGCCACAAGTAGTCTAGTTCTGAAGCTGTCCCTTCTTCATTGCAAATCATAGTATAAAATTTTGCAGATAGGCTACTATTTTCGAAACTGAACGCTCTCAACAAAACATGCAGTACAAATAGTAATTTCAGAAACAGTAACTAGGAAATTGACTGTACTAGTGATCATTTCACAAAGTACTTGAACGTAATTGACTTTATAAAACATGTTACTTGTTTAATATCAGGATACACTAAAAAATAAAAACAAGACAGGGAGAAGATAAAAATGAGTTGAATATTTGTTCAATTTCAACACCACCACTTTCATACATTTCATTCAACCATTCACTTCCTTTCCCGACAGTTCCTCACAATTTCAGCCGTAATCTCTTCACAGTATTCAACTGACGGTACTTGCTTTGAGAATAATCTCGCATCAAAGTCAGCGTTGCAGATGATGTTAATAACTTCTTCCACCTCCTTACTTCCAACACAAAAATCTATGATACTTAAAGATACAGCCAACGACTTGTTTAGCACACCAGCTTTTCTCTTGTCCATTTCATGTCCCATTTCCGTTAATGACGATACGGATTTATCTATAATTCCACTACGGCCATCTGGCTTTCCGCATCCATACTGTTGTCGATCGGAACCGTTCATGATAATACGAGATGTTTCTGTTTAAGTTCCTGTTGAACTATCTGGTTTAAAACTACACTGTGTTCTGTGACGGCAAAGTTGGGTAAATAGATGCATATTTATTGCTCTATTAATGATTATCACACGACACAATAATTACATAAACGAATGAAATATATTTCGTACATTGCTATTGCTTATATATTTCAGAGCCAGTATCATACATCATGATGTTTCCATCTTTTGCATGTCATGCATCTGTATCCCGACTCCTAGTTATTAAGGCCACATACTTGTTGTGTCTTCTGAAAGATCTCGAGGACAACATGCCATTTCGTTGAGAGCATACACGTGACCGAACGATTACGTCCACATTCAATTTTTTGGATCCCTTAATTTTTTTAATTGCTTTATTTTCGGATTGTGTAATTTTTTTATTATTTTCTGTCGTATGTTTACTTGATTTTATATTAAAAAATAATATTGGAAGTTTTAATGGCAATAGTGTTTTTTTGATTTCTCAGCATTTTTCAGATCTGCCGTTACCATAATTCAATGCGAGAAATGACAGTTGTGTGCCTTTTCAGTTATTAAAATTTCAACTAATCAGCCATTTATGTGCCGTTTTCATACATTTCCATTACCTACTTTCCCCCTATCAACGCACATTTCCATGAACCAGTCACAACTATAACCGATCAACTTGCAATGATGATCTCAACACGATGACAGTTCACTCATTCTGGACATTCCACAGCGACTCGTACATGTCCGTTCCTATCGCGATGAACTTATTGTATGCGTCAACATTTGAGCACAGGTAAGTATTCATTAAGCATTAATTCATTCAAATATTTTAGTGTAACTCCATTCATAATTTTTAACCTTCCTTTACCTTCACTTCTTCTTCTGATTTTCGTTTACAGGTTACTTCTCTTCTTCAACTACCCTGGTTCGGGTAAATAGGTATGTTTGCATTCTTCTTCCGTTTATGGTTTCATACTCTAATTCTCATTTCAGGATTTTTTCATATTCAATTTACTAATTTTTGTTATATTCTTTATATTTATTAATGTCATTTTTGTATTTCTGCAGATCCATATGGTGCATCTCTTCACAGAGAACGGATGGATATGAGCTTGAACAATTTCGCTGTATATATCTCATATAACAAGACATATAAAGATATACTTATTGGATGCGTTTCTTGGTCGTTGATTATGGTGGTTCTCGTTCTTCTTTCACTGCATAGTTTCTACTTTCTTTCACTTTTCCTTATTCCATACAATTTGTCATAGCTCCATCTCTATCACGTTTTTCATTATTACATTTCTTTTTATTTTGCTTTTCTCATATTTTTATCAAATTGTCCGATTATATATCGCATGATATCACAAATAATAAAAATATTAATACCGTGTATACCATAATTGGTATAAATGTATTGCAATTTATATTGCTGTTATTCTATATATCATTCCCATATGCCATCATATAATTCCTACAAATAACAGATATATTCATTAGAAATCGCAATAACCATCCACTTTCACATTCATAAAATGGATGTAAAATTGATGAAGCATTGGCGATTGCATACGGAATATGAATGCATTAATGTAGTGTACATACACTCAAACATTCAACACATGAATGTAAAAGTCAATGTGACTTAATTACAAACTACATTTTTCGCAGTATTATATGAAGTATTCATTCAACGTCTCATACACAATTGTAGTTACGAGCCTAGATTACATAGACAAAAATTTCCTGTGTATGAAAGAAAATTTCAATGATACATTGATGTAATTTTTCAAAGAATGAATGTTGGCCCGGACTATTTCTTCCATTTGTTCTCCGCCGTCCGTAAGTAATTACTATGCCTCATACATTAAAACATACAGTATATGTATGCCACAGTTAATGCCCCATACTATGGGTAATGTAGTACATTTTATCTTCAAATTGTGTGGATTTTTCCTTCAGTTACCATCTGTAACCATGCAAACACTGTAGTTTTCTGTATGTAACCTACACGGACCCATAAAATTTTCATGGCCTAGTAGATGTCACATCCACTCCAAAACTACGGCTCTTTAATGTAGGCATTCAGTTCCGGAAACACAGACGCCACCCACACCCCAAAGAAACATTCGATAACGGGCACGTCACACGTTCCGTCCCCATTGGCATTATTCCACACCCAGCTCTTTCACGTGTCCTCCCCTGCTGTCCGAGCGGTACAAACGATAGGGTCGCACGACATGACTACGTCCCTTCTTCTCAAATATTTGGCGAAATTTCAGTGCGCCCTCTCCACCTCTTATCGGACTTCGATTCCGCCTTCCCAAATTATCGGCGTACTTCCTAGTCCGCCTTCTCCCCGACTTTTCTGCTACCCCGTCTCCCAACGACGGCCACGCCTCGGCATCCCTGGAAAAATAAGAACCATAACGTCCATCATACTGGACGTTACATCAAAAATAAAACGGAACGCAGAGGCAAATGAATTGTCTAAAGCCAGAAAAAGATCCCTTGGATCGTGGCTGGCGTCCCTGCTTATCGTGGTTAAAAAACAAATCATGAACCACGCATACGATGAACATCTTGTTCGTCGTTTGACAAAAAAGTATTCATGGCGTCGATCATACTGGACGTTACATCAAAAAAACGGCACGCAGAGGCAAACGAATTGTCTAAATCCAGAAAAATACCCCTGACTCGTGGCTTGGCGTTCCTGCTTATTGTGGATAAAAACAAATCGTATACCACGCATACGACAAACATCTTGTTCGTCGTTTGACAAAAAAAAGTAATCATAACGTCCATCATACAGGACGTTACAACCAAAAAAAGGAGAACAAATGAGATACCGTTCCACCTCACGTCAAGAATGTTTAAGGAGCAAACCTGCACAGGCGTAATCCTAACTGGATTAGTGGGAGGGGCTGTGTAGTACCTCGCTAGGAGCGGGTACTGAGGGCTACCCACATCAATTGCGTTCTTTATTGTCCTGCCTCCCCTACTGTACGGACCTCCATTCTTGGTCCCAATTTTCCCTTTTTTCACACGTGTTTTCCCTTTTCTTTTCCTCCCACCACGTGTAGTGCTTACATACCTGTTGTAGGCTTGGGCCTACAGGTCTATAAGCACCACCAGTTTTAGACAATAAAAGCCGTCTCATCGGCGTCAACTGGGTGCAAACGAGACGGGCATCTTTCCTCTGGTAACAACTCGATCCCCAACCTTCGCCTCAACTCACATCACCCATAGCGAAACAACTACCAGACGAGCCCCCAAAACGGGCGGGACTAGGACGATTTATCAGTGCTCCTCACGCGCGCGCCTCCAAAAGGGCCCCACTGGTCGTGTCGAAGCACGGGATCGTCTGACCTTCCGCCCTCGTTCTCACGACGGTGTTTACAGTCCACCATCGTGAAGGGACCTCATCCCTAAGCCTCTGCCACCTCGACCTCCAACGACCTGTAACCCCCAATCCGCTACGGGTGGGGTACTACAAGATGGGTGATGAGATCACTGAATAACAGACCGAGCTTGGGATAGTACGAACATTTTTATCGAAGCTTTTCATAGGTAGACCGTAGAAGGATATATCAGACATATAATCGGAGATGACGAGATGACGGGCGACCCAAAATCGAACTTACAAAAAATACTCGCCCAAGTCAAATCTCATATTTGAACCGCGCAGGTAACGGGAAAAAGAATAGAATGTGCACCACCGTGTCTTATCAGTAAATCAGTTCAGGAAGAACACGACGGAAATTGGGAAGTTGTCTACATACCTATACGGGAAGCTGATCTACCGAGGAATGCTAACATTATCAGCTCTCATATGGTCTATAAAGTGAAGACATAAGAGTCCCAATCAATGGAGCTGAGGGCACGAGTTTGCCCGCATGGTAACCGCGACATCGAGAAAGACGACATACGAAAATATTCGTTAACGGCCCAATATGACGTCATTCTACTGATGATGGAGATTCTAACTTTCCTACCTTTCTGCCTTGGTCTGGTCAATATAAAAGGGGCCTATTTACAGAGCGGTCCTGTACAAACGGATATCTCCGTTCAACCACCACGAGAATTGCAGCGACTACGGAGGGGATGGGTATAGCACCTTTTGAAGCTACTATATGTAATATCTGAGGCAGGGAGACAATGGGCACTGTTCATGGAGGAATGGCTCTTAAACGAACTTGGAATGGAAAGAGTATACGGAGTAAGTCAAATGTTTTCGAAAATGGATGAAGATTCTAATGAAGCTTTTATCATGGTAGAAGTGACCGACGACATTCTATTCGAAGGAAGTATCGACGCAATGGAACATTTCGTGAAACTAGTCCGTCAGCGCTTCGAGATAAGCAAGGAAATTATTGGCCAAACCGTGAAATTCAATGAATGTAAGATTGAAAGGATGAAAAGGGAATACCACTATGAATATGGATACTTACGTACAGGCTATTGAGGTGATAACGATTGATAGTGCAAGAATAAAGAAAATCGAAGACAAAGAGACCGAGAAAGAATATGACTGCTACAGAAGACTAGCAGGGGATATTATATTGGCAGGAAACTGTTGCGTACCGCAGGTATCTTTTACCGGATCACATCTACAACAGATCGCTCCAAGACTACGGGTTATCCATTTGACAAACGCAAACAAAATTCTATCTGAAATAAAGGACCTTAGGGCAACAATTATTTTTAAGAAACTGACATCACCAATTGATTAGCATAAGTACATACTTTCAGCGACGTATCTATTAATATAATTTGAGCACGTGAATATGGACAGAAGTGTATAGTAATGGGACTCATGGTAAAATCTCGAGGTGGCGAGGAAATATTACCATGCGCCGAAGCGGATGAGAGAATATTCTGTTTAAAGGAAATCTTCCGATCTATCGCACCCAGCTAAAAGAAAAGACACATATTAAACGTGGACTCAATAGCCCTCTACTATACCATAAGTACGATTCATAACAGCAGATAATACAGGCTCAGTCAAACTGTGCATCGTATTCATGACAGCTTCGAAGACCGATAGATATATGTACTTAGATGGATACCGGGTTATGCAAATATATCGGACGGACTAACAAAGCGATCCCGAGAAATGGATCGCCGGATCAACCGGATAGCACCATCTGGTGTTATGGATTTTTTGAAACACGATAAGTTCAAACTGGAATCAAATGAATGGATATGGGAAACAGTGATGGCTAAGAGAGTCGCTTAGAAATTCGTAGAGCTACTGGGGGAGTGTAAAAGGCCACCCACTTTAAGGATTTGAGAACCCAGACTAACGTACAGCGAACGAATGACAACTGACGTAAATGAACGTGGAAAGAACGAATGTTGACAAAGCTCATCGAATTATATATTTAGCAAAGATGATTACAATAAAGAACTAACGGTCTATTCTAACAGACGAAATCGCACGGTCGTGTGTAGCTTATTGATTAAAGCCTACATCTTAAAACCTAATGACAAACGAGACCACTTTGACCAAGGTGAGGGAAGGATAACAGCTGCTGTATGAATTGAGAAACCAATTCCATTAACCACCGCGCATAAAACAACATAAGAGCTCGAGATTAAAGGGCGACGAACGATGATTCCTCATTACTTAAAGCAGCTTAGAGATACCACAATAAATAGATAGAAGGAAGATTATCCGAGGAACTTTAATCCTTTACACTCTTGCCGATAACCTCGCCTACTAAAAAGCTGACTTCCATCAGAACCTTTCGTTTATTAACTCATACCCAACGCGCGTAACATCGGCATCAACTGATACGTAGAGCCCAACTATCTAGATAACCTTCATCAGACAAACGCATACTACACAGACATCCGGTCGCCTTACACGCTGACAAATGCCTGAATCGGAGGATCTTATAACTGCGCTGTACCAGTGTAAGTATACGATAGCTTCCCTCTAAGAAAGTAGACAAGTGGGTGTTGTCGAATGATCCGAGGGAAGTTACTGCACCGAGGGCAGTTATTGAGCCCGAACGAAGCAAGGGACCAATAACGGCTTGAATTGCAATAACTTCCAGAGGTCCATGCGACAACATGCTTATTCTACCAGAATCTTATTCTATAGTGCAGGTATCACGTGTTTATGGACCGACACAAGGACATTGCGTACACAGTGTGTGCTTCAATGATGATGTGTAGTGCAGGTATCAAAATCTGATATGTTACCACATTTAATGAATAATTAGTTTGGGCCAATTGCGCGTCAATTCGAGCATAGGTACAATATATGAGGCGTTTTACATTTGCAAAACGTCTCAATATCCCTAATCTTGTTATTTAATATACAGTACACGGTATATTATAATGTACCCCCATGAAGTTCGCCAATAGGAAAACTTTTTTTCACAAACCTGGTGGAGGGCTACCTTGAGACATGTCTGGCACGGTAGAAAAGGTCCAGCATAAAAATTTTCAGTGGTTGCTGAGATAGGTGGAGGACAATTCCGGTGATAGGAAAATGTGGACTCTCTAAATTTCATGTCAAAAAGACTATATACCGTCAAGTGTATATTTTTACTTTCTTGATTTTTTTAAAAAATCAAGAAAGTAAAATAAAAAACAATAAATGTCTTTTTTTTAAATGACAATCGCTATGTGCGAAAAGACGGCAGAATGGGTTGGTAAAGAGCTAAACTGGTCCTATTTCTCCGCCATTCGAAATGGTCATTCGTACATTCGTGGTTGAAGAGTGCGTTGCGCATGCCAAATGTTCCAACAACTCTTCCTCTGTCCTTAATGGACTCTGACACAAAGATGTCGAACCAACTTTGGTTCGAGTAACTATTTGCGTGTCACCTAACAGGTGTATTACGCCAGATAGTAGACTACAGTATGACAAGTCATGGGCACGAGTTGGGTACACCTATTTACAGTTGAAAATACAGTACAGTAGCAACGGACATGGATTCCATGCACTTATCGAGACAATGCGGGGATGAGTAACAATGAGAATGGAGGACTACAGTAACAATAGTGAGTATGAATTCTGTAACAGGTGACACACGTGTGTCATAATAATTAGATTATTTACGATGCTGGATGCAAATGCTACCAGCTGAATCTATCTATTAACCTGGATGAAATGGCAGTAGAAAAACCAGATCCGCAATGAGTAGAGCAAAGAATAAAGAAAGATACCGATTAATAAAACAGAACCCAACCATAGTCATTGACTTTAAACACTGCCGAATCCATGCTAGGAGGAAATATCAGACAACAACGTCAATCGCGATCACAGTGGTGAAAACTACGTGTGTAACAACCCTAAGTAATGTCAGCGTTTTTGCAACTACCGAGCGGCCCAACTGCAATTCGAGAGTTGGTGCGGGATACTGTAAGTTAACACCACGGCCTTACTATCTCTGCAACTTACCAGCGAGGGCAGGTAAGTAGAGAAAAGCTAAACAAGTGGAAAGCACTTCTACACCTGACACGTGTGTATTAGTAGCCCTTTATTAACCGGACAGACTTAACAACAGAAGCAGGTAGAGAATCCAAACGTGGTGACACGTGTACTGGGCTGGAAGGTAATGGGAGTGGGAAGAAGGAAAAGGTGAAGCACAGCCGGGAGTGACTCATCAGAGATGTACGGTTTGATCTGAATTAACGAATAGGGGCGAGCCTTTTCGCCGAGTAAGTCGAAGATGTGCACCAATTTTGTACTGCGCTCCAATGACGACACCATAAATGGGCCAAGGTATTTCCCGTTCTTTTTGAGAGTGACGTCGCCATCGCCAGACAAAAAAATCATCCCCGAGATCGTATATGGCATCGGTTCCGTTTGGGACATTTTCCTTGACCGCGCACGTTCTTCTCATTTCGTCCATAATTGACTTCATTTGGGAGCGGACGATTAAAGCAACGGCACCACGTTCGTCAGTTGTAACGCAACGGTCATATTCCGCGGGCATATTAATCCGCGGGTATTCTCCAAAAAGGAGGGCACATGAGGCTAAACAATCGGGTACCGCTGTACCATCCATATATTTGAAAGCGAGTGCGAGTAAAAGGTCGAACTCAGTTTTGGGACAGTATATGAATAACTTGCGGACCGTCCTATAGATCGGTTAATGAAATCTCTCGCAGATAGATAGCCCATTCTGAGCCTCGATATCAGTTTTCTCGTCTATTATATCATCAAGGGCGGCCATGCGAATGAAAGAGTTGCCAAAATTACTCCACTGGTCTATTTTGATGGGATTTGGGAGACCAGTATAGATGGACGTCCATGATTTGATGAGCCAGTGCCAGATAGTACGGGTTTTTATGTTTTAGGTTGCATACGGCGCAAAAGTGCGTACCTTCGTCAATTATGTGGAGGATACTGTACTTTTTCTTATTTAGAGTGATGTAAAAAACGTCGAGATAAATGCGTTCATTAAAGCGGGCGAATCCGAACCGAACGAAACGCGGAAGCTCAGAGGTTACAAAGTAACTCCTTGGCAAGGGTTGCACCTTGCCGTTATATCTTCCAAATACGAAGCGTGTCTGGGTCGGCATTACAGGGGTATGTGCGGCGCAAATGGTTGAAAACTTTTGCAGTGGTTGGATGAAAGAAAAAACGGTATAGGCGTTTCAGTTCTGATCTTTAAACGTTGATACAATAGATATCATCTGGCTTGAGGGGTGTAAAGATGAGAAGAAGGGCTCCTAAATAAAGCCACAAACCATTCTTCTAAAAGTAGATCTTACAGAGATGAGAAGATTTCTTGCGCATTGCCAATTTGTTGTGCACGTTGTCTATCATAAGTAGATTGTAGTCAAGCATATCTAGAGCTATGAGAGGTGGGATATCCAATGCGACAACTTCGAGAGGAATTTTTATATTGGATATTTGAGGCCGTTTCTCAAGAATGAAAGTGGCTACCCCTTTAGATCTTAATACTTGACTACCGAAAAGGAAGTTGAGTTTGGAAGCTTGTAGGTTGGTAATAATAGCGAAGTGCCTATTAATTTTATTTAACGAAACCTATCCTATAACGCTCTTTGGAGTTCCACTGTCGACACAAAAGGAGGGTGCGAGGTCGTCAGTGGTTGCAGAGCGTGTTGCTGAAAGGTCTACGATGTTTCAATTGATAATGTTGGAGGTGTTACTAGAAATCGCATGTTGAGATTGTGGGACAATGTTGGTGTCTTCTTTTCTTGAAATTGAGTTGGTGAGTGAGAAAGGGTAGAAGGCGTGTATCAACGTTAACAACATTGAACGCCCCGATTCGTGCGACAACTTGATGATGAGTGAAAGAACTTGTATGTTGATATGATGAGATGTTGATGGTGAACTTGTGAGAAGAACTTGTATGTTGATATAAATAGTGGTGATGATGAGATGATAAAGTTTCATGAACATGTCGAGAGATGAGAACTTGTAGGTGATGATTATGAGATGATAAAGTTTCACATAGATGTCGAGTGATGAGATCTTGTAGATGATGATGATGAGATGGTAGGACTACTAAGATAAGAGGAAATGGATAAGAATCCTTATGTCGTTGGACGACACCGAAATGACAGCACGTTTCATGATGGTAAAAACGGAAGATGGAAACCGCAGATGAAAACGTTTAGACGAAAGAAAGATGGACATGGTAGGGAAAAGGGTTATAAGAGAAACAACAAGGGATATTATGTATGAGGGATAGGTACTCATACAAGTAATAGGTATTACATTGTACGGTATTCAGAATCATAACGAAGTCAGATTCAATTAACAAATGATACATCAAAATACACATGTGACGAAATTTAGACGAATTCTAAATCAGTCATACAAAAACTGCTGAATGACAGCCAAAAACTATATGCAATCAATGAATGATACATTGCGGTACACGTATAGAAAAATACATTCCATCTAATTTGGAAATTTCCCAAGTTTACCGACTGTATAATTCCATTAAACGTGTGTCTTCTTCTGCCCTGGTTGGAATCTAACTTGATCCAGTATACATACCATGCCACAGAAAAGGGAAAAGAAGAATAAATTTAGCAGACACATTTTGACTCTTGAATAATTAATTTCTTTTCTCATCAATACTCAAGGAGACCAACGCAGCCTATCGCCGGGTAATAACCGGCGATATAGCGAGAGAGTCCACTCGACGTTTATTGTAATTACCAGAAATTATATCGGGAGGCGGTGACTCGCCTTCAGACAACCGAGGCCGCAAAAGTACATCATTGTACTAGGTATACGACTCGCATTGCGATCATGTACTATTTAGCGGACGATATTTACTACCATATTAAACTCAGAGACCGAGTTTAAATTGTTTACTAAACCTCTCTAATTGCATAACATTGATATATAAAAACCGAATATACATATTTCAAAACTAACAACAAAGCCCCAGAGTATTGTTACTATTTTGTTTGACATTATCGACACATAACTCTTGCACCGTCGACTCCTGGTTGCGAAGGCATGAACATTTTCTCTGTATGTGGAACTATTCGGATGTTCATTTCGTTACATTTTTCTGGACGCACTGTAATAAAGGTCCCAGGAAGACTATAGTTGATTTATCTGAGAGCGTAGTTACAATCCATACCATTCTGACATAATTCACTGTTTTTCAATGACGGAGATATGCGAGAGTTTAGGTATTCTGGGATTGGAATTTAAGCAACCACGTTTCTTTGTATAGTGAAGCGGAATCTCTTCCACACTGAGCGCACTGATTAAAGTCTTAATTTCTCTTCCAATTTTATAATGCTCGTGGTTTTCCAAAGGGATTGCTTCTTTATTTGATTTGAAATGTGTAGCCAATGATAAAAATTTCAATGCAGATCAAAACATATGTGCAATATTTCCTTGCGTCATAGCCATATCACAAAATTTCACAACATACGCCATGTCCCCCTCATCAAATTAATCGTCCTTCGAATTTGGTCGTACGTTATCGAACCTGTGTTGTAAGCAGGGTCTGGAAAAACAAAATACACTTTGTTATATATATATATATATATATATAGATACG
>JAULBU010050416.1:0-12942 GCA_032358235.1 Odonthalia washingtoniensis | reverse complement strand
GCGAACTTCGACTTTACGCATGGCTACTGGCAGCTCAAACTCCATCGATACTCACAGGAGTTTCAGTCTTCCATCACATCGGATAACGTGTATACGCCTACACATGTTCCTCACGGGATTACAAACGTCGTCCTGCACCTCCAATAATTTCTAACTATTAACCTGCCGCCATATCTGCGAACACGAACACTCCTATTGGTGAACTACTGTCTCTTCCATGGGCAAACTATCGAGGCCTTGCTCAATGACATTTGTTCCTTCATTATTTTCTGTGTTTAATTCAACTGGAAACTTTATCCTAACAAATGTGTGCTCTTCACGAAGTCCGTGAAGTGGTGTGGAGGAATCATCACTGCGGATTGCATTCGATACGATCCTTCAGGGTTAGATGGCTTGGTCAACATGGACTGCCCAACCACAGCCGTCCAGCTACAGAAATTCCTCCTTGCGATGCAGTGCCTGCGCTCCTCAATACCTCAATTCCAAGCCCTGTTCCAGAACTTTCACAACTTCTTCTAAAACGTGTATCACATTTCCGGTAAACACACAAAATTCGCAGTGGTTCGTGTGTTACTGCGTGACACACGACATCTGGTGGGCGCAACAACACACCTCTGCGTTTGATACATGTAAACAATCCATCATCCGCCACACCACGCTAGCTCATCGAGATGAATCTAAGCTACTTTTCATTTACACAGATGCAAGCGACTCATATTGGTCGGTAATCTTGATCCCAAGTCACACGAGATCAATTGTCGCTCTATCATACAGATCAAGACCACAAACCTTTGTCTTTTCACTCCAGCCGTTTCGCCGACGCACAGGTTAGCTGGATCACATTGGATAAGGAAGCGTTTGCCGTTTCTGGCGACCATAGAACGATATCATTGGCTTGCATCATGCCTCGACGGGTTCGATCTGTATACAGATCATAATAACTTGATCTTTATCTTCGACCCGTTGGCAATAATTCCGACTATTAGCCAGGCGGCGATGGGTAGGGTTATACGCTGTGCCGTCCGCCTCTCGGCATACAATTACGTTTGTTTTCACATCCGTGGAGAAGACAATATATGGGCTGACTGGCTCTCAAGGTGGAGCATCCAACTCACGATCAGGCGACTCATCACCTACAACCTTTGACTTTGAACTCCGAAACGTAGTAAACTCCCCACCTTGGTGCGGAGAGGTGCTGTGATCTAATCTTGAAACAGGCTCTCAACTTGTACTACGTCTCTATGCAATGATGCAGTACAGGAGTGGCTGTTGACATGCATGGGGAAAGGGGCATTTTTTTCGCACTAAAGTCTCGTTCCCTTGTTGATTTCCATGCATGGAGTTACGGTAGTGTGTTGTATAGTTTAATAAGTTTGGGATAAATATTCAACTATGGTCTCCCTGCTGGAATGGAAGAGCGAGCGATGAAGGAGAGAAGAATTTTGTTTTCAAGATTCGCCATGTAACACCATCATTGGCTTAAAAGACAATGGCCAACAGTACGGTTGAAGTTGGTGGGCAGGGCGTACATAACTCGGAAACGTTTCCGAGTGATGAGCAATGCCGACGCAATGGCTGGGTAACCTTGGAAGAACTTCAGGTACTGTAGATGGTGGTCCGGTCCGAATGTTGAAATAGTGGAGTGTAAGCGACTTCATCAACAGTTTCCTCATCTTGTACCGTAGTGTACAGTAGTGGTGTTAAAAGAGATTATTATTACGGAGAGATGAGAGAACATAATATTTTCTAATGTACATTCATTATATAATTAATAATGAATGTAGATTGTGATGTCAGACACGTTGATATAATGACACCGTGGGGATTCCACTTTTCACAGTAAACAGAAGCAAATAATTGAAAGTGGTGACGTGTTCATATAACGGTTTGGTTACCGGATTTCAATTGATGTTGTTTTATGTTTATACAGATTCAAACCAATGAGTGTGCTTGAAATCTGTGGTTTACACATCTCAACGGATTCGATTTATTCCTCAACCGCCTCCCAATTTCAAATACCAAACCTATAAATACTCATAGCCTCATCTGTTCATCATCTTAAATCCGAAATGCCGTGTCTACCGATCTCCGCCCCGCCGTTATCTTCTGTCTTCATCCGTCGCTCGGATGAAGCCACCCTCTCCATTAAACTGTCTTAACATATATTCAATCTCTTCTTCAATAACTCTGTCTAATACCCTAACTCCTTAATTAACTTCCTTATTTATTTATAATCTTCATCCACAATGAACATCATCACACATTCTGAATTACCTTCGGCTTTCACCTTAGCTTTCACCTCTTCTACATCGCCTCTCACCCCTCTGTCTCTATCCTCATCATCCTCATCATCATTACATCGTTCACACCTCCATCACACCAAACTCCCGAATCAACACCACCATCATCATCATGGTCAGCATAAGAAAGTAACCAGATCCACTTTAGCTCAACCGACAACAACCGTGTCGAAACCACCAACCCGATTCAACAGAATTTCTACTACCAATCCATCTACTATCCGTACGCTCGCCACCCCGTCAGATCTCCACAACCATCTCACTTATCGGACGTCACCAGACGCCATAACCGTCGTCAAGTGCCACGCAGCGTACTGCGCAGGCTGCCGTGGAGTAGCCCCGAAGTATAAGAAGATCGCCGCGGCGTATAGCGATGATGAAAATAGTAACGCCGACGTCACCTTTTGTCAGATGGACTACGCTGCCAATGAGGACTTCTGCAAAGCTAAGCTGGGCGTTGATAACCTCCCGTTCTTCGCCGTCTTCAAGGGTCCCGTTCTCACCTCGGCACAGGCTATCGGTTGGAGAGCTGTCAGCCGGACTTTGATCGATAATATCGAACAAGCTATTCAACAAAAACATTGATCCCCTTCTTGATCCTTGCTTTGCTTTTAATTAATCGCAGCAATTCCATTCCCGTTGTTCATCTCTTCTCTTTTTTTCCCTTTCTCTCTCTCTCTTTCTCTCTCTCTCTTTCTCTCTCTCCTCTCTTTCTCTCTTACAACTACTACCCTCCTCCGTACTACTCTATTCCCACAGGCACGAAACTTAATTTGATCAATGATTGAGTGTTGCCTGCCTAAATCCATTAACAATATCTTTCTGGCTCTCCTCCTCTCCGTTATAACATTAAAAAAAAAAGAAAATGTTTTTGAAAATGTTTTGTTTTTTTTAATGATATGTGAAGAAAAAAAATGAAAAAATGAACCCCGAGAGATGACCACACAAAATCATTTCTCCCCTCCCCCTACCCCCCCCCTCCTCCCACATCCCATCATCCCACGTAGCAATATAATATATAAATATAATAAAACAATTTATCCACACGGCCGGGGACAAATTAAATCAATTAAAATGCTCCACTGTTGTTGGAAGCACCTGCTGCTGAATGTTCATGTTCATGTTGTTGAAGTGCTCGAAATTGTTGTTGTTGGAATTGCATGTCGACACGTCTTGCCAAGTTGTCCAAGACGAGTCGATCATGATCGGAGACGGCGGGCCACCAATGGTCACCCGCCGTCATTTTCACACATTTTACTAAATGTGCCACCTCATCGATTTCATCCAGAACATGCACGCCCAATATTTCATCATCTTCGTCATCCTGATTACATTCCAACATGTCGAAATAATCTAACGGGTCACCGCTTGTAACAATTTTATTATCACTTGTGGAAGATCCGTTCATCAACCCTGCCAATTGCTCGTTATTCATTCCTCCTCCACCCACTCCACCCAACCCTAATCCCAATCCCAATGCTCCACTAAATTGATTCATCTCATTGTTATTATTACTATTGCTTCCTTCACCACCAGTCGTCGCATTCGCTAACCGTTGTAATTCCAATTGTTGTTGTCGATCATTGATAATATCATCGACGAGATTTGTTGCGTCTTCATCATCACCTAAATCACTTCCAATTCCTCCATCACCACCACCACTTCCGATAAGTTCAACAAATGGTGATGATAACATTCCACTTACGACATTTCCATTACCGATACCAACACCACCAATTGTACCACTACTATTACTAGTGTTAGTAGCGATTTTCTTTTTCAATTTCGCACCATCACTTCCACTTACTTCGATAATATCACGATTTGTCTCCGCATCTTTTCGTTGTTTCTCTAATTTTTGTTGAAATCCAACTAATAATCTTACTAAATGTGGTTTAGATTCTTCCATTACAATTCCTTTCGTACATAGAATTCCACAAAGACCTAACATAACACTTTTTTTAGCATATGCTCTTTCAAATTTCACAACTATTCCACCACCTAGACCACCACCAGTACTACATCCTTCACCTTGATTACCGTTTGATTCTAAATCAATTTCACTTGTTTTCTGACCTATTAATTGCATCATCCATTGTACACCCAAACCTTTTAGGACACCTTCTGCATCAACATGACAACAATCCATAAGTACACAAAATAATCTTTCCGATAATTTTATTATACATATTTTTTCACGAGCAATATAATCTGAAAAGTCATCATCATCTTCACCACCATTGTCATTACTATTTGCGAGTTTATTTGAAAATATATTAATATCATTATTACATTTCAATAATCTATCAGCAGTATATCTTGAAATTCTTAAAACAATATCTTTCGATACTCCATCATCAATAAGTGTAGGGTGTTGAGATTTCACTTTTCCTAAATTCAATATGATCCATTCAGCAATTTTACTCCCAAATTCAGCTTCGGTAGGGTCAAATTTATCCGACAATAACTTTTCAACCATACCAATCAAACAATATATTAATTTCTCATTATTATGATTAATGTTACATAAATCAATCAATCCAAACGTAACATACCCTTCAATAGAATCCATCATTTGTTCAATGTAATCAGCAGCCCAGTGATTAAAAGCGTATAACATTTTCGGAATTAATGATAATAGAAATGTTGATGATATTCTATTATTAATTTCTCCTATTTGAACAATTAATATACCTAATACATCTAATAATTCTTCGACAAATACTTGATGGTTTTCCTCAAATGTATTTTCTAATAAACATTCTAATTCTTTTTCTAATAAACATATTAATTTACCACGTTCTTTATTATTTATATCATTATGTTTACTGTTACTATTACTCTGTTGACATTCTCCTATACAACTAAGGACAGAACTTATCAAATGCAATACTTGTGCTGCTGTGAATACAAGGTCATCATCATCATCATCACCATCTTTTAAAATCCCTTCTGCGCATTGTTTAAATGCACATATTAATCTTTGCATTAATGGTATAGATACCGGTATAATTTTTTCAGGATATCTTTCAACTAATTTATCAACGGCTGGTAATAATGATGAATATCCTTCATTCATTCTATCCATTAATTGTAATAATCTTTCTAATAATTGTGGTGCAACAGGTTCTATTAAACTTTTATTACTTTCATTATTATTACTACTACCATCTTGACCCATTAAAAATTGGAGTGCTCCTGCAGCAGATGCTTGTACAGGTATATAAGAATCTTCTAATAATCCCACACATCCACGCAATACAATTTGACCAATTTCTTGCTCAAATTCGTTCCATCCACACGATGCAATTTGACCTAATAACCAAGCAGCTTCAGATCTTAAAAATCCATACTTACTTTGTAAATCAGGGATAACATGATTTTTTAATACATTCATCAAACCATCACTTAATTCTTTTTTCGATACCAATTTCATTCTAACTGCTGCTAAAGCTGCGAATGCACCAACTTTTAACCTAGCAAGTTCCTTACTTTCATGAACTTTATAAGGTTCCAGAACGGCTTGTACTAAATATTGTAAAAATGGAAGTATAGTTGATTTCGATCTTAAATCCGCCATTTTAGTAAGTAGATTTGCAGCTGCCATACGTGGTGATGTTAGATCTTCAGTACAATCATATTGTTTACGAACATATTCGCCAGGATCATTATGCCATAATTCTTCATCATTATCTGAAAACGATAAATATGAAAACACTACTTTCGTTAACAATGTATCAACATGTGGTTTAATAACTACCCATAATTGAGAAGTTTCAATGGCTTCTTCAACAAAATCCAACGCTAAGTGTGCAACTCGTTTACTTAATTGTTGGGATTGTTGTTTAGGTTGAGAATCATTTTGATTAGGTGATGGGGTTGATGGTGATGGTAATGATGATGATGTAGATGTTAAAACTTGAAGCATAACTTTAGTAGCAGTTTCGGCATATCTTGATTTAAAAGATTGTGCAATAGTTTTGGCCCAAGGTTCATCAACTGGAACTTTTTTAGGAGAACCGTAGCGTTTCAAGAAGCGATTCAGTACAGAAGCAATCCATTTTTTAGTTTTCCATTCAGGTACGCTATTTAATTCGTCTTCATCATCGTTAATGTTCACATATCTACAAGGTCTAGATAAAGTATTCAACAGTGCATTCATCCAACCATCTAGAGAATCAGGTTCCGCTAGACAAGGAGGTAATATAAAATGTGTACAGCTCCAAAAGATTTTAACAATGAACCGTTGTGCTATTGCTGCATGGTTTCTTTCCTTATCATCCATTTCATTTATAACAATACCATCTAAATGTACATACAAATTCAATAAAGTCGGAAATGTTAATTGTGCAATTGTTTCTAGAGGTTGTCTTGGGTGTAATAAACCGATATCATTGGGGTCTGTATGTGATAATCTATTTGAATCTCTTGTTTTAAATTCATAACATTTAACGATTTGTCTGAGGGCAACCAGGGCCGCATGTACTTTTGTGGCATTGCCAGACGATAAGAATTCACTTATTTGCTGCAACAAGTTAGGCCAGCGTGATGGGAAATCGGATATGACTAACCAATGCATCACCTCTGACAATATACCTTCGACAGGGGTTGCTCTGCAGAGTGATAGCGCGGTTAGGATATGTTCACGAATTCTTACTCGGGATTGTTCTGGCAACATGGGCGATAACATTCTCAAATTTCTGACAAGATTTTTGAGACGCAAGGCTGCAGCCGGTGCGACTATGCTGTGTTGAGCTGTTGACAAATGCAATAAGTGAAGCGCATGGTTTTCATCATGTGAGGCCAAATGAGATAACAACGCTTCCGCTGCTTGTCGCTCACTAGCTTCATTTGATAGGGTGGCGGTAAGGGCGGTGGCCAAGGCCTGCTGATTGCTGCTGCTTTTATCGGAGGAGGGAGGGGAGGAAGGAGGTGGTGGTGGCAATGTCGATGATGGAGGGATGTTTGATGATCTGGAAAGGTTGGCCATGAATAAGAATATGAAAATATGTGAAAATTAAATAAAAAAAAGGGAAAACGTTTTGTGTTGTTTGTTTCTAATACACAGTTGTGGAGCGTTGAAATTTGGGGCAAACAATGAGACAAAAAAAAACAAAAAGGAGACCAAAAACAGAAAACGGTTAAAACGAAGGAAACGAAACAAAAACGCCGTTTTCGTCGACCTCAACTCACTTGCTGTTGTATGGACAACTGAAGTTCACATCGACGTCCCTTCGGCTTTTTTTTCTTTATTTTTCAGACACACGCCAAAAACCCCTAAAATTTTTTATCCAATGAAAACTACTTATTGCTTACACTATACTCCCCCCACTGTACAAACTACACAACCTGTTAATCTTCATTACACATAATCCACATTGTGGGAAACGAAGTGTTGAAGGACGATCATCAATCCAAAATTCAATTGTGCTTCAGGCCAAAAGATGAGACTGATTAAAGACAACCGGCACACGATTCGTACGATGGACATCATAAATTTCACAGCTTTACCGCACTTGTATGGACCGATATTTTCGGTCTGATAATCCATTTGGATATTACCCTCATTGGTAGCAAACACGACAAAAGAATATTTACAATGCCTCCAATCCCTATTTATGACCAGAATTGTATTTTAACGATGATGAAGCTGCTATAGCAGATACCGGTTTTCAGGGGGAAGAACGGTACAATATCTTCCCATTCAAATAGAACTAGGCGAGAGGGTGGCGAGTGAAAACAAATTTCAACCGTGCAATTTGCAAGAAAAGAATAAGGAATGAGTGGTAAAATTGGGTTGATAAAAAAGGTTTCAGATTTCTTGAAGGAATTTGGCCATTCGAAGATTGTTTATTCAAGATTATGATTTCAGTGGCACCAATGGTTATGAATTATCGCATTATAAGATCTAGTGCTGCACCGATACCGGTTGAAAGAATGACAGATTGGCTATTTCTATACATGAAAGGATATATGGATTAGCAATTTAGCGTTTTAAATTAAGCATTGTTTTCATTCTCGTCGTCAGAAACGTGATGTTGGATCTCATTTGTAACTTCATCGTTATGCCGTCCACCATTTTTACCACCGTCATCTTTAGAATCACTACTTTTTTCATCGCCGATTCTGTGTGAAGGTGGTTCTGCAAGTGTTGTAAATATAGAAGCCGGAAAGGGTGGATTTTCATTTTTCGAATTTTCTGAATATATATATTTGCAATTGCATGAAGCGCAGATGCATTTTGAAACTGAAATTGTAACAGGGAATGTGAATTGGTAGTTATATATATTATTTTGTAATTATGTCTTCCTTACTTCCTTCCTTTCTCTTTCTACTCATTTTTTTGCATTTGTCTCAAATTTATTGCTTGAAATCGAAGCTTTTTATTTCTTTGATAGTTTATTTCTTTGCATACATTCCTAAATTGTAGCAGTAGAGTCGATAATTCTCTGAATGATTACTACGAATAGAGGTATCAAATAAAATGAACGTTTATCCAAAAGTTCTTTGTTCCAAACTTCCGTAACTCAATTGTATCTAGAAAAGGAATTTTTAAGAAAAGATTTCCTTCTTCGTCGCGTTTTAGAGAATTGTATTCATTACGAAGAAACGGAACAACTATAGCGTGCGTCCCACTAAACGACTGCATGTAGGTTTTTTACAATGTTCTAAGTTGACAACGCTTAGGGTCAGTTTGGTGTTTGGCCTTACAAGGGGGGATTCAAGCATGTCGTTCAGGACCGGCAATAGATCTGTTCAAGGGCACAGGATGCTGTGGTGGCTACGTTATTTTATGAATAAACCCAGAGAAACCTATTTATCTGGAAGGCTCATATTTAATATACGCGGACGGGTAGAAGGAGCCCCATACATTGGCAGTGCAACTGGTGTGTCAGGTGTTAAAACCTGTAATATTAAATTTATAGAGGAATTGGTGATTGTAGGGGATATAGCTTGGTTCGTAGACATTGTTGAAGGTGACGTAACGTGAATTGCACCTGAGGATGGGCATTTAAGACTTCGACCATGTGGTAACCTAACACTGTTCCAGATTCGACTGTTATGAAAGATTTGAAATATACACGAGCGTATTCGGAAGTCGTTTATATTTCAAGAGCTACACGACCATTTTTTCTAGTTTCAGGTTTCAAGGACATAAATTCCGAAAAAAATTGTATGTATGGCGTCTTGAAACGTGTTTTCAAAACCAATAATTAAATATAAAATGCTGCCACAAATGTACGATTTTTCAAGAATCAGGGCCTATTAAAAGAGGTCTACTAAACTAACACACTTCTATATTCAAAAAGGTTCTTCGCCAGTCGGAAAGAAGTTACCCTATTTTTGGGAATATCACAATAAAGCAGGCTTGATTTAGTTTATTGACTAATGTACTAGATTCTGGAAAAGTTGAATCCGTAAAAAGTAGTACATAAGAAATTTAAGAGATGACTAATGTAGAATTATGAAATGAACGTGACAAACAAAGTAGGATATAAGATGCAACCATCTTATTCCCTGTTAAATGTCTGTTGAATTTCACATGTTGCAGCTATATGTCCTCTCAAGTGACAGAGAGAAAAATTATAAGAACACTTGTTTTTTTCGGATGAGGTCCACGTTCATACCATGTACGTTAAGGTATAATTTTTTTTATTAACTGGATAAGACGAACATGACATTCCGGAATGAAGTGATTAGATGTATTACTTTTTGTCATTTATAAAAATTGTACCTGCATCGAAACATGACGATCCATGATTTTTGAATCTTTCCATTTTCAACTTACCAGTACACTACCTACTATCAAACATGATCTCTGTATTAAATTAGTTGCAGGGAATTTTACGTGTACTAACTGCGCTGTTTAGCGGATTCTGTCACTATTTTGAACCCCCAGGAAATCTGTATATGCGCGAAAATATTTATCACATTGCGACCTCAGTTGAAACTTCTATCCAATGGATGGTTTATTTTTGTTTTCACTCTGTGTTTTCCATGCACTACCAGCCAACTTTCATTAAATTAAATTAAATCTCTTTTTATCTGAACCAAAATTCGTTCCATATACCTACGTGCTATAATGCAAAGTACTACCAACAACGGAGGTGGGCTAGAAAATAAAGGGTTTAGATTCGTTCTTTCCGAGTAGTTCGTAAATGTTGCATTCCACCAGGAAAGGGGAGATAAGGAGTACTCCTTATTTCCCCTTTCTTGGTGGTACTACACATACCCTGCTTATCGGTAGTATCCATAAGCAGGGTATGCGGAGTTGACGTCCTGATGAATAGTCGTGTCGGTTGTTGAACCAAGGAAAAGAGTCGGTGGTAATCGCGAACGTGCACTGTTTGCGAAACTACAAAACAGTTAACTAACTGTCTCGTTGAGGAACAGGATAATTGATGGTACTACCTGTAACAACAAGACCAACGTGAAACGATTGAATGGGTACGCTTGTAAGTCGGGGTCGAAAGCTAACGAATGAATTGACGGAAGAAGGCCAAAACCAAAGGTTAGACGATGCGGTCGAAGCCAAATTTTGGGGGAAGTTGAAGTTTGTTGTACTCTTGTATTTATTAGATTTGAAGAAAGGCACACGCAAAATTGCCTTAAGTAGGCTCCACCTGCCGCCGGGCGGCGGGAGGGGGAGGGTACAGTACAATGTAGTGGGAGCCATAGAAAAATGTAATGAGCAACAGTGTCCGAAATACACGTGACGATTGTGGTAGGCCACTCTAATTATGGCCCTACACAAAAGAAAGAAACGTGAGAAAAAGGCACTTAAATACACGTGTCGAAAAGGAATTGTACCACACGTGCTGCTAATCTTCCCATAATTCCTTCTTCACCAATATAAGCCCTTCTAGGATTTCTCACATTCAAGTTTGGAAAATGCTCCCTTGGTACTATGCTTGATGTTGACGTAATTGGAGGAACTCTGTTTCTGTTTCCACAAAATCCCACTCTTCCTATTTCCGGAATGATACCATCATCAATGTCATCCTAATTTACAAATTCCTTATCATTATTGCTGGAACTGTCGGTGCTTAAATAAGTATAAATCGGTGTTCTATTATTTTCTTCAGCAAAGAATGACTCATTCTTCACTGAAGAAATTATGATTCGGAATCAAAATAGTCCTCCAAATCTCCATCTTCAATGCGTTCATTTGCATTAGTATACGGCTCCTTGTTTCCTTCTCTGTTTGAATAATCGTTTGAACCATCCAACATCCACGAATGAAAACTTCAATCTGTTTGTAATAACGCCTTCCAATCTATCATCATTGTTGTTATTTCCGTAAGCATAAGTCATACTACGACATAGGTATATGTAGTACATATATAAAATGATCCTGATAATGTTTTTGAGACCTTGTCGCTCTTTCTTCATCACCCATACCACTATCAGGATGAACCATAAGACTCATGAGATAGTACACGAGACGTAATTTCTTCAATTGGATAATTTACGTAGTCCTTCCGTCCAACAAAAATATAGATAGCACAAAAACGTCATTGCTTATATCATCTAAGCGCTTCAAGAAACATGCGCTTGTTACTTCTTTATGTGGAATCGAGTATATGATTTTGGAGTGACAAAGTTGATTCTTGATATTTGATTTGTAGTGGAGGACAAAACGGAGGTGCGGTGAGATGAGAGGAAAAATTAAAAAATACCTGGGAAACTTTGCAAGTCAGTAGGTCATAAGATCACAAACGAAACAGGTCTGCTCAGTAATTCAGTGCATTATTGCAACGATATTTTCGTGCATAACTTGTAGGGATATTGTTCCATAAGGTACGAATTTTGTAGATTATACCAAAAAAATAGCCTACACTTTCGTTAGGTATCCCCATATATCATATTTCACTGATATATGATATATGGGGAAGATATATGGCATATATCTTCGAGTTAGGTTGATCCTAACTCGAAGATACAAAACCCAAAATATCCCCAAAAACATATTTTTAATAGACAATTTATTGTCCATAACATGCCTGTCACTTTAACTTCGCCGTTTATAATTACATTTAAAACTACTTCTGGCATGTTAAAGAACAGAAGATATCTGGTCAACAAAGAAAATTTCAAACAAATTGGAGAACCTATTTTGAGATAAGAGTATGTCAATCTTGAAGAAAAGGATCCTCCAAAAACATGAAAATAGGCTTATAGACAATAAATTGTCCATTAAACGTTATAACGTTTTATAAAAATATTACTTTAAGACCCTGTTCTCATTCAAGGAAGATGGCTTGCAAAATACTTCGTTTCCGAATCATTCATACTCCTCACCCCCAAGAGTACCACCAGGTGAATATACAAAAAATACATGCATAGGCCGACGACAGGTGTTGCAAACATGCTCAGCATGAATTACTGAAAAATTCGGGTCACGACCACGACCACAACCACTAGAACAAAGAACTTTATCTAAGGCTTTCTCTATTTGCTCAGCAGCTGATATTATTGGCACCATTGTTTCCGTGATTCTCACTTCTACAACACCATCTTTGCAAAGTTTACCACTTTGTATTCATTCTACATATTTTACTGTACTAGATGCAAAAAATGGTCTGTAATTATTCACTGCTGTTTCAAACTCATCATTTTCATGAGTTATCGAGCGCTTCTT
>JAULBU010050405.1:0-12945 GCA_032358235.1 Odonthalia washingtoniensis | reverse complement strand
AATGCACTCATATATGGCATCAAAAGAACTCTGCTCCCCAATCAACATCCCCTTCCATCGTCCCAATTCCCCGCGCCCAAACGCACCATCCAGGCTGATACAATTTCGGCTCACTCCGACGACGAAGACGACAAAAACCCGGTCACCACCCCAACCAAGAAAGCAAAAATACATGCTGAGGCTGCACGACATTCCTAAATTAAGGCCGCCCTCCAAACTTATTCGGGAAACGAACAGGCGGCGAGTGCTCTACGGATCTAGGAGCCGCTCTCCTCCGATATATTAGCCCAACTACCCAGTTCCGGCCAAACGGTCTTTCAGCATATTCAGAACTTCTTCCGCAACAACTCCAGGCCATCCGACTCCCGCATATGATATGCGTAAATGGAAGCATACTCGATCTCGCGCGCCGTCCACCTTTTCCTGCTCACTTACCCGACTCCATACGAAGCGGTCCAACATCAGCCATACCTCGAAGTCCTATTGCGCCGCCTCTCCGTCATCATCAAGGTCGAAACTGCCGTGCAAATGAAGAAATTTCCCGACAGAAACTCTGCTTTCCAAATATGGGAGTACTTTCACGAATCCCTTCCGAATGCATCCAATATGATCCAGCGCTTCAAGCGCATGACCGACGCGAACGTAGCCCGAATCTACAAGACCAACCTACATACCGAGCGAATTTGCAGCAAGTAAATTCACAAAAGTAAAGCAGGTGCTCTCACTTCCTACCAACCCAATCTAACCACTTACTTTTTCCCCACCCCCTTTCTGATTCCATCGCAGATTATAATCCTTCAATCTTCTCTCCCCCCCCTCCAGCAGCGTTCGACGAGCTTATCAAAACGATTAACACTTTATACCTCGGGCAACATGCATCCCTACAACCACCCAACCCTCGTAAGAAAATAGCACAGCTCCAAACCATTTCATACATCCGCATGCTCACAGCCCCTTCTCCATTCGCCGCACTTCAACCACCTGCTCCACCCTTTTCGAATTTTTTCAACTTTTCCTCCCCGGAATCTCCAACTGCCTTCCAAGAACGGATAACCGATCTTAATCCTTTCTCCCAACCCCTCCCCCATCCCGAACAGTTGTTCTAAAGAGGAACCTTCAAGAAAATACTCTCACATAGGCTTTCCTTTCCTCCGCTGCGCCCACTACCATCCCCATAACACGCCACCAAATGGATAAATCACCCAACTCCCCCGCTCCAGCGTTCAATCACCTCGGACTGTAAGCTCTCCTTCTAGAAACCGATACTTCACGCACTCACTACACAAGTCGGATCCATCCCCAAGCCTGAAATGCACCTTAATCCCGCTGCCTATCCAGATTTCCTCGACCACATGCACAGAGCAGGCCTTTTATTCTGGTGGTTGGAAACCTACGCATCTTCTCCCCTGGCTTCGTTTGCATCACACCTCTAGGTGACCTCCTTTGCAGTTTGCAAAAACGAAACCTCTGACCACCTTATATCATGGCCTCGCTTCTCTAACCCTATTTCTCTCTTCCCCCTCCATCACCGCTTCTTCCCAACCCGGCACTTTTCAGTCAAATATGCCCCGTCGATGACAACCTTTCTGCCTTCTTTCTCTACATTTCCAACATGTTTCACAACCTCATCCTGACCGATCAAATGGCTGACCTTTTTCCGCTTCCCCCCATCCTCCTAACCTAGCTAAATGTCGACCTACGTAAGTTCATCACCAAACTTTTAAACATGCCTGACCCCTCCTTAACCATCTTCTTACGTCTGCGCCAATCAGCCCTTCCTATGGGCTTCACTTGTAGTTTTATCCTCGCACACACCGTCGTCTCCAAGATTATTACTCAATCCCACCAACTACTCCGCCAATCCATCCTTCCCTTCCATATCTCTCCTTCCCCCGCCTTCCTAAATATTCCATCGGCACCGTTCAAAATCTCCAAGGTCCAACCTCTCATCTGTCATATCATTTACGACGTCTCCATCCTTCTTGCGGGTTGGCCCCCTTCCCTCGCCAAAACTTGGTACAAACTCCTCCGGATTCTCTTTACAACCGCCGGACTTCCTATAAGCATCTCGAAATCCTCCCCCTTCCATCAACCTGTGACTACATCGCTCACCTTCATCGGTCTTACTATTCACCTTCCCTCTACAACCGTCACATATGACGAAAGCATAACACCCCTCCTGCTCCGCTAAATTAGGAATCATCACCATCCGCATCTCCCGGTCCGAACCTGGCAACGTTGTGTGGTAACGCTTGTATGGCCTGAAATACTTCAGCGACCCTTCCTCTCGACCTTACACCTCGCGTTCCGTTACCCTCAGCCTCATCCCTCATCCCTGCACGCCCCACAACCAGCGGTAACCTTTCAACCTTCCATCCAGTGATCCGAGCTGTGTCGCCTTCTTTCCGTTATGCCTGCTTGAAAAATCACCTTCAATACGCCTATCTTTCCCACGATTGTGGCTTTCGATGCCCCCCGCAAATCGAGCGCAGTCATTTCTACCACCGTCTCCCTAGACCTCTCCCACCGCCTTTGGTGCAAAGCCCAACACCGTGTGACCTCCAACCAGCATACCCCGTCTGACTATCCTGAACTCCAGAAGTTCATCAATTCTCATCATTGGAACCTCTCCCTTTAGCATAAATGGCGTAATGGTAAGCGCCGTTCCACAACTTCCCTCGACCATATCAACGAACTCGAAAGCGCCACTGCCGTTCTCGCTTTAGATTGGTTAGCCCGCCAAGGCGCGTCAGGCCACCGCATCATCCTGCTCACCGACTCTTCCATGACCTTGGGCGCGCTAACCAAAGGTCGTTCCTCCAAATTTGGAATCTTGCTTCGCTGTCGTAAGTTCGCCGCTCTGGCAATTGTTCAAGCCATTCGCCGCACCCTCCTCCACGTGCGAAAAAAATTCAACCCTGCCGACAAACCTTCTCGTTTGGTGTAATCTTCCTTCACCCCATCTATCCTGCCTCTTTCTACTCTCACTTCCAGATGGGTTTTCTTTCCGATTTATGCATATGCTGCTTTTCTTTTCTTTTCTTTTCTTTCCTATGCGATTTCTGCCGCGACTACGACCGCCCTTCCGTTCTAGCGCGGCCATATCACACTGGTTTATCTTTATGTTTCTACTGCTAGCGCCGACGCTCGTTTTTACACCCCTCTGAGTGACGACCCTGACATGGACGGTTCGGAGTTTGGGACGGGGTGACCTCTTCGGCCCCCTGAGGCTTTTACGAGCTTTTCGCACTAATCGTAGCCTGCCTATCCACCTTTCCAGGGATAGGACGATCTTCCCACTCCTCAAAATCCCAAACTGTAAGTTCGCCATTGAGGCTTTAGTAAAACGGCGCGCAATATCAATAATATTCAAATATTATTTGTAAGAAAGACCTACTGTCATGTATGTAATTATTACGCGTATGCTATACTTTACACCACACTTTACAGCATATTCAACCATATTGTTTACTTGTTTCTATTCTTCCTGTACAACTATTGTCAACATCTTTTTCGCCGTCGGATCCCCTTCCAAATACGAATATTTTCATTGGCTTGAAATTGTCTCCTTTATTTTCTTATATTTTTTCTAACATATTTTCTATGAGGTGATCAGTTCGCTGCTCAGTTTTCGAAAAAACTGAGCAGCGAACTGATCACCTCTCCGTGTCTCGCGATTAAAAACTTTTCTCAAAATAGTACTTTAATCGAGAGTGGATAGGTGCTCAGTTCCGAACTGGGATATTCGAATTGAGCTCCTGACTGGAGGTGCCCTTATTAGTATCGGCAAAGTGACACGCGCGGACCAGGATGTATTTCGGCTAAATCCTTTATTAAAATTGTAATCCAAAACAACATCCTCGTTCACATTCGAAATTTGCGGGATATCGCTGAAATAGACCCAAAAAGGGACCCGTGCTACTTCACCAAATACTTCATGCACCTTTCGGACATGTACACTGTATTAGAAAAAAAGTGGACTGTATAGTCGCCCGCCACGCCCCAAACGAGTAACACCCACGTGAGATGCTCTAAGCGTCGATTTTCAGTTAATCTAATTTTTTTTCCATCAAAACCTAGGATCCGGAATTAGTCTCACTTACAGTAATTTGCTACTGAGACTATACCGCAGTGAGACTAATTGAATTATCCCTTGAATTAATCGGTGTACTACAATTTCAGGTCCATCATTTCCATCCCCGGTCCACATCTCACACCTCCTGACAGCCAATCATTTTTCCAATGACGACAATTCTGCACCAAAACCACACGTTTCATTGAAACTGATCTACTGTACTTCGCAATTGACATTGCTGCACTGCCTCTCTTTTTTTATGGCTACTGTACCTACTGTTGTGGTCGATTCATTGCCTCATTTACGCATGATGACAAAACATCTCTCGTAAAGAAATATGTTGTGCGCCTCTTTTTTCCCATAGAATCGCCCCCTCTCGTAACAATTGCACGGATACAACGCGCGTACATAACACAGCAATGAAATCTTCTTCTTTTTCCAGCAGCAGCAGAATGTAAAGCAATGCAATAAGGAGACACAACGAATTGTTGTTCACCACCACCTGGTAATCGATAGGTAAACAACTGGAAAGATCACATTGTTCCACGCATTGTTGAACGCATCGTCACTCCTGAATCATTGTGTCTATCGTTTGTATTCGACGATGAAGGTTGTGTTGACGTTGATGGTATGCTCATTTTGCTTGAAATGTTCGTGGTTGTGTCCTCTTGTCTAGTTTTTGAAAAGGATAACTTGGTGGGGGAAGGAAAAAAAGTCAACACTTTCTCTTTTTATCCCTTTTATTATCAAATTCCAAATTTTTTTAATAATTTAATTATTTTGAAAATGGAAAATTATTTTGAAAAATATTTTGATTCGGAACCAACGAATTTTTCGAAACTTTTTGATTGTGGCGGCGGCTTCAACAAAATTTGATTTAATCAAAAAAATCACCAATCGACACAGATCCAATTTCCATCGCCGTTCTTGTATTGACCTGCAACTCCAATCATTGGAACAACATAAAACATTGATGAAGTCAATGATGAAGTATGGATCACTTTGTATGATCGAACAATCGGAACAAGAAAATGAAAGGACAAAAGGGCGACCTGACGGACGCATGGACGATGATGAGTTGAGACCACTTTATTTAAAAGGGTCTGTTTTATCATCTGCGACAGGCTCAAGTTACTTAGAATCAGGTGGCACGAAACTATTTGCAGCTGTTTACGGACCACGCCCATCAACGCAATCTACATCAAACACACAATCAATAGACGCAACCCTACATTGTGAACTGCGACACGCAAATTTCTCCAAACAATCTACCGATAAAAAAAGTGGAGGGGGAGCCACAGACGAGGAGAGGGAATTGAGTAGGGCTTTGTCAAGGGCACTTGCGCCTAGCGTCAGGCTTGAACGATATCCTAAATCATGTGTCGAGGTATGTGTTTTTATCTTAGAGGATGATGGCGGTGCTTTTGGTGCGGCTGTCACAGCGGGCAGTCACGCTCTTGCCGATGGTGGGATTGAAATGTTGGGGTTGACTGTCGGTGCTACTGTTAGTATGAAAGGAGATGGTGAGGGAGTTGTGGATCCGTGTGGAAAGGAAGAAGAAGATGACGATTTAGGTGGAGGTGTTGTAAATGTTGCATGTTTCATCAGTGGTGGTGGTGGAGGTGGTGGAGGGAAGAAGGAAATCACTAATTTGATTGTCAGAGGTGAGGTTGATGTGAATAGTTTACAGCATGCAATTTTCTTATGCTGTGGTAGTGCCGCACAAGTGCATGCTTCATTAAAAAGTACATTAGAAAAACAAGCCCGAAAATCATTAAAGAAGAAGTAAAACAGGATATAACGTACACCCGCTTTATTTTACAAATCCACAATCAACGTAACACGTAACGACAAATCTGAACATAACGTATATATAAATAAAAATTATTCCAAAATTTAAAGAAAGAAACCAACTATTTATGTTGGTGCAGGAATTGATATGAGAATGATGGAAACAATAGCTGCTGAGATGATTAATAATACAATAACAACACTACCAAAAATATCAGGTTTATAGGAAGGTTTACTTAATCTACTATATTCAATCATACGTACAACAACCCGGTATCTATAAGCTGCATAAATAAACGAAAACAAAGCAACAGAACCAAAATAAAAAGATATCGCAGTTACGAAATTGGTATACCTGAAATCAGGAGCAAGCCTTAAAGTAATTAATGCAAATGTTAAGAATTGTACACCGATTGCCAACCAACTATGATAAGTTCTTACATTTGATAAATGATCTAATATTCGTCCATGTTCAGGCATTTTATCATTTGGTTTTATATCTTTATCATATTGAATGTGATGCCATAATACACTATGTGGTAATCGAAATTTCTTTTCTTTTTCAAGTTGTGATGGAGATGAGGATGGCGAGGGTAGCAAAGAGATTAGTTGTAGGATGTTACGTCTGTGATTTAGGTTTCTAACAGATAGGTCATCTCGAAGTTCTGTTGATGTTAGTGTCATTAATGTATTTCCATCTATGTCATTCGAAGTAAATGCAATTATGTATTGTGAATATCCTATTGATTCAAGCCATTGACTCACATCTTCAGTCGATTGTATTGGTGTTTGTTGTTGTTTTTGTGCAACTGATGAATGAATGATCTTATTTTGATATTCGATTGCATTGTCCGTGGCTGATTGGGAATGTGTCTCTATCATTGATGGCATCCTTTTGTTTTGCAAGTTCGTAGATGGTAGAGATTAGCTGTTGATAACGGATGAGTAGCGGTTAGTTTTGAATGATGCCAATGCAGAGACAGACAGATACAGATACAGATACAAATAGAGAGACAGAGAGACCGAGAAGATTATTTAATAAGCGATGAGAAGTCCATGAGGGCTTTTTAAGGCGCGTTCAAAAGTCGATGAAGGCTTTATAGTCAGCGATCAAAAGTCGTTAACGACTTTTTCGTGAGCGATCTTTTGATGACGACTTTTTTTACGTGTCCAAAAGTTGATTCTGTCGAAGTCTTTTTTGGATGACGTCTGAGGCAGCATGAGTCATCAATGACGAAGCACCATAATATGTACATAATATGTACATCGAAGATATGGACCCTGTTTGAATGCGTCTATGCAGTGTACAGTTCGTATTGCAAAAATGAATGTTGTATGACTGGAAAGAAATGAAAGAAAAACAATTATTTTCAACGTCTCACCTCCGTTTTTTTTTCTTGGAATTTCGACCACATCTGTTCGAATGCGTCATTTCTTGGTGTTACAGTCATGTATATTGTTTAAGATTTGGCAGGACGGTTCTGAAATCCAGAGCAATGGATTAAAAGCTAGTTGCGCCAAATGTCAACAAAGCCAAAGGTGTAGACTTACGATCCGTAAGTCTTACGACCCGTAAGTCTGCACTCTATTCGGCTTTATAAATTACGAGGGCGCTAGAGGTCTGTGAGTCTTCCTGATGATAATATCGCGAACACATTCAAAATTTAAATCAAAAGATCATATCGATCATACCGAGAGCAATTCAGACAAGTGGGGTTGCCGTCTTGAATTAGGTTTGTGTGCTGTGTTCAGCGGATCTTCTCTGGAGAGCTCATCTCTATAGCGATTGCACAATAAAATTTAAAAACGATTTTGTAACTATTTACCGAGCAATCATCGCAATTGCTCATTCCTTTGAAAGAAAATACATGCAGCAATAATTATATTATATATGTTCAATGGTGAAATTGAGCGTAATCACGATGGTCCAGAAAAATAGTCGTTAATACAGTATGCGCTTCTGTGGCTACGTTTTTATCTTTACTGTCCGTATAATCATTACCAATAGTCATCATTACCCACGTATGAAGCATTTTGCCATCTGCCCCCTGAACCGACGGCAGAGATGAGACCAGGCACGGACGATAATCCGCGCAGTAAAGCAATCAAACTGGAAAAGTATTGCAATTTTGTTGATTGTGGCATCATTTCTTCATACCTTTGTGAATAAATATGAACACTTCCGTCCCATTGACTTCCATCTAATTTCACTAGCTTATTATCTTCGTGTTCAGCACTACCAACATTCCCCCATACATGTTCCATGATGGAGTAATTCGAAACATGTGTATACCCCTGTTGTCGTAATCGTTCGGCTTCGATCCCTGAACGAAGGCCAACCGTACAGAAACAGATGATTTTTTTCTTTTGTTCCCATTCCTGTTTACGTGCTTCTGTCACTGGTATCGCATTAGGTAATGTGCCAGTATTAATTTCTTCATCTTCGCGAACGTCAATTAAAATTGGTTCCTCTGATGATGATGAGGATGAGGATTTGAACAAATCGATAAATTGATCATATGTCAAGTATTGAACAAGTGGAAATAGACCTTGTACTTTCTGATGAAGTTGTGTCGCATTATCCCGACGATCTTCTCCATCTGTACTGCCTGTGGTGGCACTTGCCATTGTCAGTTGCGCCCCAGTTTTCAATTCAGAAAACGGAGATTGAAAGGACGATTAAACTCAGTCGAAAAGTTGTAGATGGATCGAATTAAAAATGAAAAATAAAAACTACTGAAAAAAGACAGTAGTGATGCAAATTATTTGCATCATGAAATTGATTCATTATTATCATGATTCATGATGCAAATAATTTGCATCACTGTAATGGTAAGTTTAGCATTACAGTACGCACTAATCCAGTAGAAAACAATTTTCTACACAATTATTGTTCAGGTTATGTGCGGAGCACAAGTCTGGAGATTCATTCCATTGATACCAAAATTTGGTGTCTTCATTTAATGAAGACGTTCTGACACAGAAATCAGAACGATCATCAACAAAAAGCTTTAACAATATGAATCCATTTAGTATCGCGTCATTTTCATCTCCATGTACTTTGAACACAACATCAAATGCAAATTTTGTATCCCCTCATATCAGCAACCAATTTTCAAACGACCACCAACATCCTCATCACTACCGTCACCGTCATCGAAATCCTCAATGCGCCATAAATTCCTCTGATGAAAATACTTCTAACCCCCCACCACCTCCACCAAAGGATAATACAACAACGGCCCCAAAAAAGCCACAAACTCGTAGACGTTCACAGGCACCCAAGCGACCTACAGTCTTTGATGCAACAATAGATAACATGACCATGAAACGCATGGGTCGTGGAACAATTTACTATGGTGAAAAAACAGTAATTCCCTCAACGTCAACAACATCAAACGTATCTGGGCAACAGCAACAACAAACATCTGATGATGAAGACATGGAAGAATTGAAACCAGATTCGATCTTAGTTACAGGAGCTACTGGACGAACTGGTCAATGGATCACATTAGGGCTACTAAATCAAGGTTTCAATATAAGAGTAACGACACGTTCATTCCCACGCGCAGAATCGTTATTCGGACCTTCAGGTTCGAATGTTGATGTTTTTCAAGCAGATATTTCCAAATATAATCAAATATATCAAGCTGTTGATGGTGCTATTGGTATTATAATAGCTACTGCACCATCACCTTCTTGGTTTCCTCCTGCTATTAATTCTGTTGATGTTATTGGTGTTAAGAATTTAGTTAAAGCTGCAATTGAAGTAGGTACTGTTAAGAGAATCATACTTATTACTAATGATTCTAAGAAAGAAGCTGAGAATATTGTGAAAGAGTGTGGATTACCTCATGTCATTATAAGAGTTGATGGATTAACGGATGGTGAAGGTGGTTTATGGAATGTTGATATGAATCCTATTGTTAATACTGAAAATGGAGATGTGATTGAGGTTGGAAATAAGATGAAGAAAATTACCAGAGTTGATGTAGCTCAGTGTGTCTGTCAAGCTTTGGTTTATGAAAGAAGATTACAGAAAATGTCAGATGAAGATCCTGATGCTGAATTTGAATTTCCTAGTTGTGTTTTATCGGCTTGTAATGGTGATATACCATATGTACCGGATAAACGTTTTTGGGTTAATAGCTTCAATCGAATTTCAAATTCTTTCCGAACAAATCTAGATACAGATGTTGCTGACGATGAAGGCCCACCTCCTTGGACAACAGATTGAAACATTCGATACACCTGATAAGTCATCAGTTATTCTTTGTTTTATACATAATATGTATTCCCCCATTCCAAAAAAAGGGAAAAGGAGGAGAACGAAAGGTCGAGTGCCGCGACTTTGATGTCGTCTTTTTTTTCTGTCTAAAGATAGTTAACATAACAAATAATATAATAATAAGTCGTGCCAAACCACTTGTGCATCATTTCTTTTTCGAAACAACAGTGCCACCAGCAGTACCACCGAGCGTCGATTTATTAATCAACCCACCTTCCAAAGCATCAACATCAACAACTGCATGGCCATCATCTCCATCTCCACCATTTTTTCCACCAGGAGCATTATCCAAAAGGTCAAGTAAAGGCAATGGTAACAAATAAGCAAAGCTACAAATAGTTACAAGAATAGGTAAATTTCCAAATTCCTTTTCAGTGACACCCAACACAGAAGTGAGTAAAGCGCCAAGTTCATTGGCTGTAGCACCACTAGCATTAAACACACTCATGAGTGCAGCGAACAAAGTCCCTTCAACTCCAGGTGGACACATTCTCGCAGCGAGTACAAGTACCGGCATGAAAGCAACTTGACCTAATACGGTAAGTACTGCTGAATCAGCTAATGCGAACAGTTTATCTGGAATCCCCCATTCAACATTGACGCGAGTTACTAAAACAACTTGTGTTAAACTTAATGGTACACTTAGAATGGTTGCCCACTTCATGATTGATTTCAATGACTTATCTTTGAGAAATACATTAAACACAGTTATTCCTGTTAAAGCAGCAATTGATGATGTTAATCTAACACGACCTAAAAATTCAGGTCCAAAATTCAATACATTTGTTTGAAAATAAAATAACGCAGCATCTGGACTTGGTGTACCTTGCCATAAAAATATAAATAAAGCCGGTAAAAAAATAGAACGTGATTTTAAAGCTTTAAATAATCTTGATGATTTACTTTTAAATATATTAGGTAATTGTTTTAAACTTACAGATTGTTCAACCTTTTTTTCTTTTATATTAATTGCTAAACAACCTGTTATTAATGGTAATAATGCTGTTACTTTAAATATACCACGTGCGCCAATTGTTTGTAATAAATATCCTGATAAATATGCTGATAATAATCCACCAAATGCAGATACTCCCCAACATAATGATTGCAATCCTCCTGCTTTTGATGATGGTAATTCCCTAGATCTTTCAACTACTATTGAATCAACTACTACATCTGTAAATGCAACTGATAATGATGCAAACATTGTTGCTATCGTTGCTGTTGGTACATTATAAACAAATGATGATAATGATGTCCATGCTAATGCACCTATAAATGCTGAAGTTACTAAATATGGTTGACGACGTAATTTAAATATTGGAAAAGAATCTGTTAAGAAACCATATAATGGTTTGATTAACCATGGTAACATTGATAATCCTGTTAATGCAGATGCCTGGGCTGGTGATAAATGTAAATCATCTTTTAAGAAGAACGATATGGCTAATCGTGATATTCCTAAAGCTCCTTGCACAAAGTATGCTGACATTATGGCAAATAATTCTGGACTTGGGTCAAATCCTGATAGGATTGTTGATTTTACGAAATCGCTCGCTCGTTCTTTCCTGGTTTTTGGTGTTGTTGTAGAAATAGAAGTAGAATCATTTTGATTATGAACGGAATTACAAGATCGAATATGATAGAATGTCCTGGATTGATAGTGATGGTCGTGGTGATCATGTGGAGCAGGACAAAATGGAGAACGTGGTCGTTTAGTTGGTGCGCATGAAGTGCGGTCATTCCTGTTGCATATGAAGAAAGAGGAACCAGTAAACAACGACGAAGACGAAGATGGTGCAGCACAGACAAATGCACACGCCATCATTCCTCAGCAGTAGCAGGAAGGGAAAGTAAAGGGAGCAATCGGCCAAAAACGAGATAAATGATCAATTCAGACCGGTATTTATAAAAAGAAAAAGAAAAAGAAACTCCGGTTGAGCCACACATTCAAAAAAAAATTAAACAAAAAAAAAAATTGATACTTCAAAGATCATCGAAAGCCTTATCAATATCTTCTTCCCAATTCCTTCCTTTACCATCATCATCACCATCATCATCTTTCTTCTTTTCCCCGCCATCACCACTATCATTAATCTTTCCTTCCTTATCATCACCTTTAATCTCATTACCAATTGCAGCAACGTCACCATTATCTTTAGAATGTTCACCACCAGCTACACCGCCATTACCACTTTTACCTTCATTATCATCACCGAATAAATCATCATCATCATCCTCTTCTTCCTCATTTACATCAGGCATAACACCACTATTTGCAACAAGTGTTTGTTTTATACGGTGTACATGATAAAAATAAGTAGTCCAAAAAACTTCTTCTTTCATTTTACCAGGTACTAAACCAGCACGTAATCTTCTCATATTTTTATCAGCATCTAAAGCAGCAATAGCCTGGACAGAATGTAAATTTATGTCAAATTGAAAACCACGTTTATGTGCAATGTCCGATAAGAATAAATTTGTGCGTTTTTTTTTTGAATATATTGCATCAACTACTAATTTCAACATTTCACGTCTTAATATATCAGCATATTTTTTCTCGCTTTCAGGTAATCCTTCTACATCCCATGGTGCAAATGGCTTACTACTATTACTAGAAATATTATTATTTTCAATTGATGTTGTAGTTGTAGTTTGTTGTTCAGGTAATGTTTCATTTTCATCTACAAAAATTTCGAGTGCTTCTTTACGACCTTGTTCAATGGATTGTGATGCTTTATCTATGAAATCACGCGTTTGTGATGTAATAACTTGTGCACTTTTTGAAATA
>JAULBU010050394.1:0-12948 GCA_032358235.1 Odonthalia washingtoniensis | reverse complement strand
AGGAGCTCAACCTCCCACACAGTATGGTACTCCGTGTCATTCCATGATTCAGTGAAGCCTCTATATGTCATTCCAAAGAGTGGACTCCATTGGTGCTTAACATATATGTAACACCACGTTGGTGAGTTCGGGATGACACGATCAAGAACTGATCCATGTGTACTAGTGAAACGCCGCCATGGAAAATTGGAAGGCATGGTTGTCCTGCAGGTTGACGATTCATTGTCATTCGTCACATTGAACTTCCTCAAGGACGAGGAACGGGCATCAAAGCTATTCAAATTCAAGGACCGCACCTACGTTAAAGATACACCCACCATCTTCAACGGTCTCACCCTTACCATAGGGAAAAATAGAGTCATACACATGACTCAAAATGACAAGATAGATCGCTTAAAGAACGCCACCATCCAAGCGGAATTTACAAGCGCCAGAGTCCTGGCCCAATATATTTGTGTTTGTTCCCGACCAGACACCTGTGCGGCAGTTCAACTACTGGCTCCAGGAAAAGATCCAACAACATCTTTAGAAATCAAAGCACTTTCCAAGTCCATAACAAGACTACATAACACGAACGACACCGGCTTAAATTACCATCATCTCGATATCAAAATTACAAAACTGGTGGTAATCTCAGATGTAGCTTTTGGAAATGCAAGGGATTTTAGAAGCTAATTAGGCTATTTTATTCTACTTGTCGATAATGCTGGTACATCAAACATAATACACTACTCAAGCAATAGGTGCAAACGGGTGACGAGATCCGTCTTAGCAGCGGAATTGCACTCATCAGTCTTGGAATTTGACCATGCATACGTCCTCAGATATTAAACAACAGAGATCCTCGGCCGACAATTGGATATAGAATCTTACATTGACTCAAAGACACTCTTTGACTTCGTAGTAAAGGATGGCGGGACGTCAGAAAAGAGATTACAGATTGATATCCACGCCCTCAAACAAAGTTACAAGGAAGGTGAATTGTCACAAATCAATTGGATACCAGGATCCACAAACCCTGCGGATGTCCTGACTAAGCAACTACTTATAGATAATAATCCACTGTGGAGATTGATGACAACAAACAGCTTGGACGTGCAAGGGTTAGGTTGGGCCACAGCATCGACTCCCAAACCGTAAAGGTTGGAGTGTTAATATGCAGATAATGGACACTTGTGCGTCGATGAACGGGAAGGGACGCAAGGCTGAAGAGAAACGTGAGGAGGAGCGTGAGAAGGAACTTGAGGAGGAAGAGAAGTATGATATTATACTCATACATAGAATTAATAAGAATAATAATGATACATAATGATACATTAATAATAACCACTGGATCAGGAGTGAATCATACATACTAAGACACGTGTATCACAATGCGACGTAGAAACTAGTTAACTTAGTGTCACACAGTTAAGGCACACATTTTAGCATAATACAATCGAAGTATTACACATGGCAGTTGTCACAAACACTAAGAACTACACGTGTATGCAGACTGTACGAACTCCCGTCGCGATTCCGGAAAGGTATAAGAAATCCGATGACCACAATCTGGAGACATAGAAATAAAGAAGATAACATCATCATTACATCGCACCCCACAAAGTCGAATCGACATTCTACTGTTACCTTAGCAAGAAGACAGGTCTGACAAAGACGCCACCCCGTGCCGATAAAGAGAAACCTTAATCGCGACACAAAGTACAGGTTGCTAGCGTTCTTCGCAGCGACCCGTGTCCCCGATCGCTACACCAGGATCAGTAATTGACGACGCACCAACTACGCGCAGTCACGCTCCTACCAAAATCCCGTAACTCGTCAACTAAACCACGACAAGAGGAAAGGGATAATATTGTCCACGTTTTACGGCAAGGACGATTTAATTGGTCAGAGACCCGAGTAGCCGAAAAGGACAATAAAGGAGAAGATAAGGGAGAAGGAAACGGTACACGTGTCACGAGGGAAAGGACAAGGACCGGGGGAAACAACAGTTTGGGAAAGGAAGGAGGACCAGGGAGAAAAGGATTGATCAGAGTCCAGAGAACTGGTGACTCTCAACACTCACTGACTAGATGGCTGACCTCTTTCTCCTTCCCCCCTTTTTTCTCATCGAACTTAATACAGACATACGTAAGTTTCTTATTCAATCCCACAACATCCCTGACGCCTCCTTACCCGTTTTCCTTCGTCCCCAACAAGCCGCCCTCCCTATGGGTTTTACATGGAACGTTGTTCTTGCTCACACCGTGGTGTCATAGATTGTTACAAAATCCCACCACCTCCTCCGACAAACCATTCTCCCGTTTCCCATTCATCTCTCTCCATCTTTCCTCAACATTCCTTCTGCACCCTTCATTATATCTAGACAAAATACCCCTCACCTGCCACATCATCGACGATGTGTCCATCCTCCCCGCCGGCTGGCCCGCTTCTTTAGCTATTTCCTGGTACAAAATTCTCAGAACCCTGCTCACAGCGGCCGGACTCTCCATAAGTACCAGAAAATATTCTCCCTTACTCCATTCTATTACGAATTCCCTCACCTTCATCGGCCTCAACATTGGTCTCCCCTCCACTACCGTCAAGTATGACGATAACAAAACGCTGCTGCTCCTCCATGAGATTGGTAATAATCAAGTTCCCTCTCTTTGGATTCGCACATGGCAAAGATGGCTAGTCAAACTAATACGGTTCCGCCGATTCCGGAGAATCCTCTGTCGACGGTTTGACTGAGTCGCTGGGAAGAAGGTGCGGGAAAGATATTACATTGTGGTGTATACGCTGATGATGGGAGGGCACGCAGTGGGTTGTTAATTTGAAGCAGTTTGTGGGATTAAGACAAACACCTCTTCGTTACTGAATTATTAGCATACTATGGAGCAGGCATCCATCCAAATTCATGTCATAGTCTCAGTCAAACTTTCAATCGATTGCTCCAGACGTTCCGTGTTTACACATGCGATCATTGTTCCGAACAACACACCCAAGGACTGAAATCAAAAACGCTGGCGTCGATTTCCTTGTTGCATATGGAGATCAATGTGGTTGAAAATATCTGCATTCCGTTACGGTATTGTTATGATCGGACATTGGTGAAGGGTCCATCTGTGCGATTGAGGTAGAAAATGAAGATTGTTGACTTTTGGATGTTGATCAGATCAATGAGTGTTTGCGGATGACGGTAGAGAAAAAATGGAGCCGAACGAAACATATAAAAAAATCTGGAAATTATGATTATTTTGACGACGGCGGCGGTCTGGAACGGGATTATTTTACACGGGTGTCAGAGATATGCTGTGATTCAATGCAATACAGTGTTTTTCAGAGCAGTACAGTGATATGCAAAGCTAACCATTGGACTATGGTCCTTACATTACCGTTATTGACAGTATTTTGTCCTCAGTGACAATTGTATACATATGTGGCTCGTACTCCTGAAAGTTCCCGCCACTTATATTATGAAAAAGACGCGGCATCATAAGTGATTCTTCACAAATTCGGATACAATCAAAAATCACAATATATGTTATACTGGTAATAACACATTGCAGACCTACCGTACTGCTTTACCCCAAACCGAATATGGATGTTATAGACAATATCCGAATGCGAGAAAAAAACGGAAGAAATGCGGATTGTTCTGCTCTCCTTAAAGCAGCAACAAACCGCTTTGGTGTCTCTAATTTACATGCACAACAATTTACAGGTTACATCCGATACTGCGTCGTCTGACTATGCAGGACGAGTTGAAGGATCACGTAATTTCCGACGTGGTAAATCTTTCTGGCTGAAGTTTTATGTCGACCACAATCCAACATTTCCTGACCACATATTTAAGCGCCGTTTCTATGTCCCGCTGATTTTGTATTATCAACTAGGAAACGATTTTCTTAACCATAATTCCAACAACTGGAAGCAACGAGTAAACGGTATAGGTTTCAAGTGCCTACCGACGGATTTGAAATTGCTGTCATCACTTGGAATACTAAGCACAGGAACTTCAACATACAATCTTGATGACGTCGTCTACATTTCCAAAGAATCGGTTTGTACCTATTACCGACAATTCTGTATAGATATTGTACAAGTTTAGGCGCATATGTTTTAACAGGTTTCCATGCACTTCCGAACTTCTCAAAATAGAACAGGAATTATTCAATATCGGTTTCCCAGGTTGTATCAGTTCGGTAGATTGCATGAAATATGTATGGAAAAACTGCGCCGTTACGATGAAGGGGCACTACTTGAATACGAGGGATTCTAGATCAGCAACCGTACAATGCGAGGGTTGGTGTGATCATAGCTTTTATTGCTGGTCCTTGTTTTCAGGACGTCCAGGTACAAACAATGACCCCAACGTTCTACCCAGGTCTCCAATCTTCCAAAATATTTTTCAGAAACTTTTTCAATAACCGTTACGGATGGCTACACTATTGTTGACAATGTTTTACCACTACCTGATATACCTCCTTGGTGATGGCATCTACCCACAATGGCTAATTTTCGCACGTCCCATGTCAGATTCTCTGGATCCGAACCAAAAAAAATATTCTTCCGAGCAAGAATCCGTTCAGAAAGATGTAGAGCGTTTGTTTGGAATCCTCCAGTCCCGGTTTGAGATCCTTAGGCTTGAATCGAGACGCTGGCAATTTAATGAAACAATACGCATATCCAACACTTGCGCCATCCTACATAACATGCTCATTCGTATGAACCAACACAACGATGAAAATAGTGATCTCATAACTGCATCAGATATTGAAGACATAATGACAACAGAATTGAATATTGCACAGATGTTTACAACATAAATGGCACGCAATATAGCTTTCAGTAGTACCCAAAGGCTTGACAATATAGACACCGAAGCGGAGCGTATAATTCTGCGTGATATAATGTTGACAGACCATGACAGTCTTTCCCGACTCCAACTTGACCTCGTTGCCCATAACAAAACAATACATGGCTGGTGATAACCTTTTTTGTAATATCTCATACCGCTCGGTAACACTTGTATACTTTTAATACAGCATTGCCAAACAGCATGCATGAACTTGAAAGGAGCTCAGCCAAAATCATACGAAATAAAAGGAAGTTGGTTTTTTCCGGTTCCAAACATTTCCAGGTTGTCTCTAAAAAAAATCGTCCCTTTTGTTAAAATACAAGCATTATCGTAATGTTTTTTAACACTCTGGTTTTTCTTAATATACAAAATACTTTTTCGAATCGTACATTAACAGTTTGCAATATTAATGTTTGCAATAATGTTTTCTTTCATAACAGACCTTAAAACATGATTTTAAAATTTTACTTTTTATTATAAATGCTATTTCATGAAAGACGCTTACACGTGTCTTTCACATTACTTTCTGAGCACATATTTCATTAGTTATCATCGTTAATATTCCCATACGGTTCCACAATTGTACAGATCTGCCCCATTACAATATAATATGGATTTGGTGTTTGAAAATTAAAATTGCTTGCTTAACTATCTCCCACCGTTTGGACTACACCTTTTTCGTTAATTATCACAGTTATCGTTATTATCAGGTTCCATAATTGTGGTAATTTTCTGTACCAAACGGTTGTACTCGTCACTACCCTTTGGTAGGAATTGTAATGCCATATAAAAACTGTCTCTTGTTGCTTCACGTTCCTGTCGGTTATCAATTGACGTTATAAGACCATTTGTACGTTTCATTTCTCTCTTCACCCCTAACATTTCCTGTTTCATTGTGTCCTCACCCCTCTTCTCAACGTTTCTCTTTTTTAAAGACTTTATTCCGCTCGGTCGTGTACCTGATAATACATCCTTGCCATCTGGAGATAGTTCATCTGCACTACGAAACACTGTCCGTCTAACACCTACAGTACTTTCACGTTCCCACTACCCTCCCTTCCCGCACTTGACGGTACACTCCCACCATCATTAGACACAATTGGGCTTGTTAGGCCACTTCCATAGTTCCGTATCGATGTTGTCACATTACCCACTTCGTTTCTCTCCGCAACACTATCCTCATCCGTGGTATTTTCAGTCACGCTCTCCACAGCCATACGCATATCTGGCGTAACTGCACTTGAAGCCGACCAAAACGTTGATTGGTAGATTTCGCTCCTTTCAATATCTACACATCCATTCTCGTCACTTTTACAGTATTTCGGAATTGTTTATAAACACAGCAGCATCAATGTACCTGAATGAAATTCCAATTCCGGGATTATCTTCTTTTTCACGTCTTCTTCGGCTCTGGAAGATCGCATGTGACTGTTTCACCAACTCATCTTTTTTAGCATTCCCGTACGGTTCATTACCAACACTTGTTGATAACGCGTATTCCATAATTGACAGTCCAATGCAACTCCAAGCCATTTTGTTCGGATCGATTGCTTCGACCGATTTATTCCGTACCGGTCAGTACTGGTTTTGAATATGCCGTTCCACAGATTCTCTTCTGTCTGAACCATTTCGGCTGATTGTTCTACCCATGCCTTTTCCAACATCAACACCTCCCTTGGCGTCCATTTTGAACCACTCATTTTTCTTCCAACAACGCTGCTAGAATTCTTTCGACGATTTTTTGATCCAGGTGGTCTACCACCGACAAAATTTCTTTTCTTGTTCCCACTGTTTTCTACATTACCGACGAACACTTTCCTTCTAATATCATCGCACCTTTCCACCAAATGTACCTTTCGGTCTACCTCCGTTACGAAATACCCAAAATTATTGTCATGTTTCTCATCATCATTGTTTACTTCTTCTTCACAACCCTCCCCGTTCGGAAACTGTTCTTCCAAACTATCGACCATATTACCATGAATTATTACATCTTTGCGTGCTATGCTCCGCCCCAACGACGAGTCCATGTCCATTGCACCAAAATCTAGCTTCCGTATGGGACATACTTGTTCCTGTTTTCCATCTTCATTGCTCCGTACTTTCTTATTTCTTTCTTGTTCCCCTACTCTGCCATGATGTCCATCTTGTTTCTCTGGGTTTAATAGTTCGTGTAACCTTGTCATGAGGCTATTCCTTTTCTGCGGTACACATCCCGCTTCCTCCTCATTGACTATATTCCCATTATTTTCATCCTCATTCCCACAGTTGGGGATTTGTCCGGTTTCTTTTCTGTTTTCGGTAATTTTCCCATGTCCCACGACATCCTCCCCATCTTACCTCTCCCACTGCCCCGAATCACTCTGCATTAATATTGATTGCAGGTTAAATTCCCTTCTCTACTCTCCATGTGGTCTCCTTGATTAAAAAACATGCAAGCACACTGAAAATGAAGTCAGTTTTCCAATTTTGTCGATTATAGCAACTTTCGCTTTCCCCGTTTCACACTTGTGACATTCACAATGTCTTTCATCACATGATCACGTACCATTCGGATTTCCGGTTCGACGGTCACATCGGTTTTGTAATTTCGTACGTTTTTTCGATTTCCCATATTTTTACAGTACAGCTGTACTTTACTGTGCACTACTATACATTACTGTACATGTTGTTTACTTGTTTCTTCCAGTTACGTGCAATATTCGTCAACAACAAGAAAACTCAACACGCCCGTACAAGTTTCGAGTTTTCTTATTGGACGACCGCGCGACTATTGAAATTTATTTAATTCTTTGAGCACGTACAATCCCGGGTGTTGAGTTCGATGTTGAGTTTTTCCGGAGAACTCAACACCCAACTCAACACCCAACCATTAAAAGCATCCGTCATAAACTCCTTTATTCACCGGTGCCCAAGAGTTGAGCTCCGAACTCAGATACTGTACTCGAACTCAACGCCCAACTAGAGATGCCCTTACCGGAGCCCAGCGCACTCCATTGACTATCCGGATTTGGTGGAGTATCTGCAGTGCTGATGCAAGATGCCGCCGTCCAACAATTCTCGCAACAATTCCGACCTGCCTGATCAACCGCCTACTAAAACCTCACATTTTACAATGACAAGATTTAACACGTAGGACTATTTTCGCCGTATGATCAAGGTCTACCGTCCCCACAACGAACTCTCTACTGAACTGCGCGTTGTATGTGAGACGGCCCTGGAGATGCTCCTCCCTGGAGATGACACTTGACGCCATAACGTTGAATCTATGGTTCGCTCACTTGCTGCCGCACTCATCTTTAACGAAGACACCTTCACGGCCCAGGAGTCTAGATAAAGATATTACGAGATGTGTGCAACTTCCACGGACAGCTAGAAATTAACAGTTACACCCCCTCTTCAATAAAGACACGTACCGTTCGCCCTTCCCTTTCCTGCTACTGTAGTTCCACAACACCTTTCAATACAGTAGGGTAGATGCGGCAGGTTGTGGCAGGTTTTAAAAAAAGGAATAATTCAATAATTCAATTATTGAAAAAACGTTTTACAGTCTTACTGTCAGCTTTTAATTTATCAACTCAACTGATAAGTCTGTTTCCCCATCAGCGCTTACACTGGCCAGTGGCCTGTCAGCTCCACGCGTCTCTCCTTTTCCACGTTACGAGTACGACACTTGGATAAAAGGGCCAGTTATGATCATGTTTACTGTAGTTAATCACACGTGTACACAATTATAACCTAAAGTAATGAATCGTAGAAATTGATTGCTTCCATAACATTGGAACATAAATACAATACAGTAAAATGATTGTTTCTCATTAAATCAAATTTTGAACAAAGTTTTATGAAGACAGTTAATTCAATGACCGCATTCATTGTTCCTCAGCCCACATTCCCGACACCCATTGCTCAGCATCAATCTGTCTGTTCACCGACATTGGACGCATGCAAATACTGCCACAGTTTCATCGCTCATCGATCTGTATTTCTGTCTCCTTTTAAATTCTCAAACCCTCATCATCAATTTTCACTCCCCGAACTTTGATGCTATAAATTCAGTTTCATCTCCTTTATCGTACCGCCTATCTTTCTTCCTTTCATCGTCTTGCCTGTTTTACTCCTACCTACCTAGTCTGAAAGCTCCCATTTTCTGTTTCTTTTTTAATCACTTCTCCCATCAACAATCTACATCCTTTTTTTTTTTTTTTTTCTTCCCCATCGTTCTAGAGTTCTTCGGTGTTCGCCGAGAGCTTTTTGTTTGTTTTCCAGTTCCTCTTTCGAGTGAACTATTCGATCCATTCACCCCTAACCATTCTTCTTTGTCTTGTCATTTACCTGCTACTTGTCATTCACCCTGGTGCTTGTCAATTTCGGTACTTATAACTTCTTCTCTCTAACTTCTTTTAGCCGCAGATCGACTATCTAATCAGCCAGTGAACTTCATTCTAATCGCCTTCCCAATCATCAACCTTTCCTCCTCAACCTTTTTCCAGATCCAAAAAAGTAACCATGTCCACCCTTCCGGCATGTGTTGCGAGTCAAGTTGATGGAAATGTTGGGCTGGCATTTGGCATCGTCACAGCTTCAGGCCTTAGTACAACTATTGGAGCCGCTTTGGCTTTTGTCATGCCTTACTCAAGGTCGTCGAAAAATCTCTTTCTCGCTGCTTGTTTGGCTATTGCCGCTGGTGTCATGATTTATGTTTCATTTGTTGAAATTTTCACCATAAAATCGGTTCAAGAATTTGAAAAATGCTTTTCTGAAGAGTAAGTTACTTTCACTTAATTAACAATGAATTGATGCAATAGAATGATTCAGTAAGAAATTCAAGCAACAACAAACTCTCCATCTTATTTCATTGCTTTAAAAAATCAAATCAAAATTGTATCCATCGGTGGATCTTTGTGCCTCTGACCAACTTTTTTCTTATGTTTGATTCTGTCCGAATTTCTATTGTATGTGATTGATTCTTCATGTAAACAGAGATGCTAATTATGCTTACTTATATGCGACATTATGTTTCTTTGGAGGGATTGCGTTTACAGCTATCTTTGACAAAGTGTTGCATGTATGTCAACATTTGCTTGAGAAAAGGAAAGCATCTAAAAATAAGGGAATTGCAAATTCAGATGATAGTTCTCCAGATGCAAATCCTTCATCGTCTGAAGATGATACATCTGAAGAGCAGGCTGTCGGTCAGGATATTGAACAAGGAGGTGGTAATGTACATGAATCTGGGGAGTCTGCGGAAATCGTTGCAGATTTATCGTCACATGGAGAACCTGTAGAGATCGATCACGTCGTTGGTCACGGAGGTCATTTAATTGCATCAATATACGACCAAAATGCCAAGACTCACGATTCTGCTGCTTTGATTCGAATGGGCATATTCGCTGGTATGGCTCTTGCCTTCCATGTAAGTTACGGTCGAGTCTATTTCTGTTTTCTTTCAATTGGAATTTATCCCATTTTTGCCTATCTATATTTTTGTTTAGTTTTTCGATTAACACCAGGTCGGGGAAGCGGTAGCAACCTTCATTATATTTTTATTGTTGTGTATACATTTGAAAAAAACTAGAATTTCCCAGAAGGTTTAGCAACGTTTGTAGCGGTTTTGGAAGATCCGTCAGTTGGAGCGAGTGTGGCTATAGCGATTGCCATTCATAATATTCCCGAAGGAGTATGCGTAGCGATGCCAATTTATTATGCGACAGGATCAAGATATAAAGCGTTTATGTGGGCTACTTTGTCGGGGATGACTGAATTAGTTGGTGCAGCTCTTGGATGGGTTGTTTTACGAAGCGTTATTACACCAACGGTTTACGCTGTTTTGTTTGGAGTGGTTGGTGGTATGATGGTTTATATTTCATTCAAAGAATTAATTCCTACTGCGCATCGCTATGATCCAGATGATCAAGTGACATCAATCGGCATTGTGGCGGGTATGCTTGTCATGGCTGCATCTCTAATCCTATTTCAATTCTAATTATGAACATAAAGAAGAAAGGAAAGAAAGGAATCTTATTATACCTTCTTTTTGCATGAGGGTTTTCATTTCGGATTGGTTTCGAAATCATCTTTTGTATGTATACAATGTTAAAGATTTTACGGCAGTTTTGTTGTTCTGTTGAACATCTTTCAAGCCACGACGAAAAGATACACACCATTCCCGATAAAAAAATGTAAAAGCAGAGGACCAGCTGTCGTCTTCTTTTCAGTGGACAAGCTGTCCTCTTGTGCTTTTTTTGTCTAAAGCCGTTGAATAAATCTTTGATTTCGTTTTTATTGTGACACCGATGGCTGTGTCGTGTTTTGGTGATGTCGACGAGTAGTGGCGGTGATGACTCGCGCAGCGACGTCATCAATTTCATACAAAGTGCGCAGATTGAGATAAGTCAGATTCGGAAAAGATCGGGTTTACATTTTGGATCTCACACACGACCATTTCTGGTTGTGAACTTTTCTCACCCTCACATTTTTAAGTTAAAACTTGGCAAATGCGCAATGCATTAAAGTTTTCAGCAGTATACCTGCCTATCCTCAGTTGAATTATCTCTTGAAATGTAACGCAGATGTGCTGAGTTGAATAAGAATACGAGGAATTTACACATTGGGGTACAAATCGGAGCAAATTTTACAGAAAGGGGTCAGCACTGATTTCAAACAAATAAATGTTCATTTGCAAATGTGGGTACGGGTCTATTTTGCAAATGGTAGTACGGCTTACAGTCTTGTCCAGCCTATGAAAATAATGCCGCCTTTCATGAACCATAATCTCACTATTCTGGACAAGTTGATCGATTGTGTCCATGACCATTGCATCGCCCACAACAATGATTTTTTTGTTGTATCAACCTCACCCCGAGACGAAATTCGACGTTTTTTTAGGTCGGCCACGTTTCTTTGGGTTCTGCGGTACATTAATTTCAGCAGTGGGCACCACCTCGTGCGGATCAATTAACTCGAAACCTGGAGCATTTAGGTATGCATTACCAAAGGTGTGGACCTTGTACACCTCCCAGAATGATTAACCGTACCATATCTCATTGTCCAATCTACCAGTAGCACGTGTGCAACTGTAATTGCATGAACGCAAGGAATTCCACGTTGCTGCCATACGTAGCAGGAACAGGTATCATTTTCAAAGTCGACGCGTCTTCTTAAATTTTGTACAGCTTGCGTCCCCTTCACAAATACCACATCCGATTCTCCTTGAATGATAACGTTGTATGATCCGGATATGTTAAGATCATCGCTGTACAACTTTGTAGCAAAGGAAGTGTATGTTAGCCCATCTTTTCACATTTTCAAGGCCTGCTTCTTTCCTTTTGAAATAAGACCTAATTTTAGCTCCATAATTATAGCCAGCGCTCCCAAAGGATCTTCCTGACGAGCAAGGAGAAGACGCGAGTTTTCAGACTCCACATTCTGACTCGTGCGGCGTCCACAGCATAAAATTACTTCTCTGTACCAGGCAAACGACGCCTAAAGTTTGGCATCAATTTTATCTAAGTATTCAGCGCCATTTTTATTTTTTATACGGAGTTTTTCTAGGTTTTCCTTGTATTCTCTTTCCGAATTTGCGGACTTTACTGCCCAGAAAAGAGTGTCCGACCTACCGAAGCCCACTGAAGACGCTGCTTTTGAATTTTTGAGAATATGGTGTGCACAAGCCACGTGCTTTTGATGAGGGAATTTACTATGAAAAGCTACGGATATACCTTTAGAGCGATCAGAAAAGGTAGTTGATTGGCACAACATATGAGAGGCACTTTTTCATTGTTGAAGAAATATTTCTATGTATCATCGATTTCGGTCATAGCCACGCCTATTTCTGTTGGCAATATATTTCCGTTTGAATAAACCACTGAATGCACAAAAAGTTGACCACGGTATACCCCATTTTTAAAATGGACTACATTGACGGAGGAGCAAGGTAGCACGGTTTCGAGTACGTGTATAACTTGAGCGGTAGCTAAAAATAAATTATGGAATACGCTACAATTTCCAAGCTTTGAAGTTGCTGATGAACCTGGATTTTGGATCACAAATGTTTCCAGAAAGTTTGGAATTTTCTGAATGGAGGTGTGAAACGATGACTCCTT
>JAULBU010050383.1:0-12951 GCA_032358235.1 Odonthalia washingtoniensis | reverse complement strand
GCGGCCGCTGAATAAATAAAAAAAGAACTCGGTCACCGACACCTCTGACCTTCTACTTTGATAAAAATTCGTCACAGTAGAGTAACTATGAATGAAGGAAGTCACTTAATTTTTTATCACATCAAAGCTACTTGATTTCTCAAAATCCCAATCAATCAATTTCAAGAGTAATTATACTGCTATTTCCTGATACTATACCTTCTTTCATTACTCACCGGTAGTTATCCTTTATCTACTGTGAAACTCTACTTATTATCATCAGTGTGTCACTCCGTTGACATCGATTATTTAAGACAACAATCATTTTACATTAATGTCTGGGGGTCTACTTTATGAAGTGTCATTTACATACTCAGAGTCGATTCGAAGTATTCGTTCTTGTATAAACAACTCAGATTTGCTCAGCAAGGAACCAATCAATTCCACCTTCTTTTTTCTCGCTTTGTTGTGTATAATACTCTAATTACTGTATTCTTCTTTGCCTTCACAAATGACCGTGCATGTCAGCATGAAAAGATTTGATCACGAGCAATCTAGGAGCATCCTTGGACAATAGAACACGGTTACATTTTCTCAATAGCACAGCACAGCTGACTCCAGTGTATAAATTCATGAGTACGGGCTGGAAGAAAAAAGAAATCTTCAGCAGATCGATCATGGTCACACCCAATATTGAAGCTATACATTGTTTAAAAGTTTCCACACATTCTGCAGTACTGCTCAGGCAAGAAAATTGGACCTCAGTAGAATATTTTTCACTGGCATATTTTAACTTACCATACGACTTGTGCCTAACCGCTTCCCCTGCTCCTAATGGATTGTCTGGAGGTGCTGCCCAAACGGATCGCTATTATCAAGAAGAAATAAAAATATTCGTTAGAAAGATGACCAAAAATTGTCTTTACTAGTTACATGTACAGTGCTTATATTCTGTATCGATTGTGTACGTTTGAGAATTTTAAAATGGGACTTTATAAAATATCCTTTTTATCGATGCTCTCATTGGCCGAAGGTCGATTACATATCTACTCATACCGATACAAGTCATCAGAAATGCCTCACCCTCTGAGCAAATTGATATAAATCATTTATATCAATTTCCCCAGAAGATGTGAGAACTTCTCTCTCAACAACACACGTATCACATACAACAGTATGTGACACGTTACACGTTCATCTCACTGACACTTTATTGTACATAAAAGTGTTCACTTGCGGGACGCATCTCATTCTAAGATTCTTCCCAGTAAGCGATCTTCACACATCACAGGTTAAGGACCTACCAATCTACCACTGATTTACACACCGAGACCATCCTAACGATCCTCCCTTCTTCATCCGCACCCTCTGTGCCGTTCCATCGCACCCTCTATGCTGCCCCTTCGCAACCTTCGCACCGTTAACCATCGCACTCTCTGCGCCTCCCCTAGCACGCTTCGTGCCGCTGATTTGCACGCTTCGTGCCGTTAACCATCACACTTTCTTCGCCTTTCATCACACCCAGTGCGCCATTTCTTTTCACAGACTTTCAATTTCAATTCTCCCCATGGATAATCCACCACCACCTATACCAACTATCTCCCCTCTTATGCCCACACACAACCCCTCGATCCCGAAACTCGATCCTGACAACATCGTTCCATGGATCATGACTGTTCAGTGTGAGGCAGACACTCAACATATAACACAGAAAATCGAGGATATCAATTACACATTCCATCCCCAACATAATCGGTTCGTTAGCGCACTCACCAGCGTCATCATCTCTTCGTTCCTAAATCTGTCATATATGTAGTACTCACGCCCGGAACCCCTCGAAACACATGCCTCATCATCAACCGAGTTCAGCACAAACTACAACGTTGTACTGTAGCGGATCATGCACTCTAGAAGTAAAATCCAATAACACCACAATCGACAATTATGATAATATTGACGACTACCTTGATACTCACATCAAACTCAGAGGGAAAAGTCTGTTACACACTACCCAGGAATTAAAATCGAGCAGACAAGCGTCAAATTTATCATCAAAGGCCTGCGCAATGACCCCATCCTCGCATCTATCATCGCCTTCTGGCTGCTTCATATGCCTAGGATTCAAGAACTACATATCACAATAGAACACCTCGCACAGAATACGAAATATACTGCTACGTTACCATATTCATCCTTTCCGCCACCACCGCATCCCCCTAGTCACCATTCATGCTCAAAAGCAATCACTCCCAAGCCAACAACCTACTAAACGACTTGCCTAGAAGTTCTACCATTATCAAGCCAAAAAATAGGCCGAGAATTCAATCACTTAGATAATGAATGATGGGACCCCGGTAACTCACTAGGTACCAACAACGACCCAACCAACTACAACCGACACCCCCACATAACCAATCACATACCTGATCTCCACGAGTTGACACGTCGGATCTCCCACGACACACGTACGTGTCACTACTCAGGATGTTTATCAACATGATCCATACCCAGCAAATTCAAAACCTCATCCACCACCACCTCCTGCTTATCACACCCTCATCCCATGAAATACCTACCGCAAAATGTCCCGTATCCGCGTCCTCCACCACCAACCCCTGATGTTCCTCATAGCTCAGAAGATGATGACCATCGCAAAATCCCGGTAAGTTAGTCTTGGACAGCGCCACCATCCAACACATACGCAGACTCCTGGTCTCCTCATGACCTCACTGATACGTACCCCCCATTCCATTACACCAAATCCCTCACTCCGATTACCCATTCCGGTTATCTTCATCACCAAAAAAGTAACGGTACTTTTACCACAAAGGCCATCGTGACCCCTAATATCACGGACACTTACATATTGGTACAAGAACTGACTAAACCCGATAAAGCAGTCATATTCACTGCCACTCATGCTTTCACCATCCCTCAATCCGACCTCCTTCGTTTCAAACTTCTCATTTCCATCGCTCAATATATTCGTCATTCTTACAATTTGATACCACTGTCCCGGAAGCCCTTTTTTACTCCTTGCTCCAAATTGATACATAAATCTTACATGCTTCATCCTAATTCACCTGCCTTCTCCAAAAATTCTCCCGTCCACGTTTCTCATACAAACTTCACTCCCTCCAAACCACAAATCATATCAAATAAAAACCTCTCTATTTACTTACACCATCACCGTCATTCAAAACGCCAATCTTACAGAGTCTCATTAAATCTGTTCCATTCACCACACTGCCTCCCTCTGTACCACACTCTACCATGGCGCTTCATCTATCGTTCAACTACGCACCCCTGCTCCTCCTCCGTCTAATCCTCTAATCAGGATTTTTCCCTGCCTTCAGAAAAATCACCGTACCACCGAACAAATTTCTCACATGCTCCGGCTGCCAACAAGGCAAATCATCACAATACCCACACAGACCATCCCCACCTGTTACTGCGCAATCCGGCGATTACCTTGCGAGCGACACGATTGGTCCTATCAGTCATGTATCCGGAAGATCTCACCGTCAAATTGTGACGTTACTCGACTTGGCCTCACGGTATATTATCGAAAAACCGATTCAAACACGATCTGATTTGTCTCGAGTCATGTCAGACACCATTAATTTTATCACTCAATTACACCAAAAACCCCCTTTCCGCTTTCACAGTGACAATGCACTGGAATATAAATCTCAGATCTTCACCTAATTTCTTACTAACTGGGGCAACATTCAAACGTACACCACATCTCACCAGTCCCAGTCCAATTCAAAGGCTGAACAGATAAATCGCACGATACTGAACGCTGCACGATCTTCTTTGGCAGACAGCCGATTACAACATACGTTATGGGATTATGCTTTCATTGTTGCAACTAACAAGTAACCATATTCCTCACTCCAAAACCAAAGTTCCTCCCATATCCTTATGGAAAGTGCTTTCTCCATTACCCACAATATTTCTACCTTTTGGCACAATCGGTACTATCGCCGACTCGAACACTTCCAAAAGAAACTATCCTCCAGATCACGTTTAGCACGATATATTCACAACAACTACCACGCACAGTAAACCGTTCTTATTCTTGACACCAATAATACCACGGTTTTCCGTGATGTCAACTTTAAGCCGTACCATCCTGCCTTTGATCCTTCCTATCTGACAGGCTCCGCCTTTCGTACATTCAAACGACACTCAACTCGTACAAAAATCCTTCCCGATACTCCCTCCTCACTCAATATGAAACAAATGCACTCCTACTCCGACCATCTCCTCTGGCACTCAGCCCACGATTCTGATATTCACCAACTAAACACTAACGGCGTCTTTCAATGGCTTTCACATACCCAGACTCTTGCAGACATCCATACAAAAAACCTATCTCCCTTACCATGACTTATAAATATAAGCACACTGACAACGATTCCATTACACGAAAAGCACGCTGCGCCGTTCGTGGCGATTTAATGAAACCTTCAATTCATTACAACCGTGAAAACGTCAGCGCCTATGCCACCGAGAAAACTTCCGCCCGTCTCCTTCTATCTCACGCCAGACATTTCCGCCAACCTCTACGCCATCTAGACATTGCCTCCGCTTTAACACACGAATATTACTACCCTGCGCACATCGTATATGTCAAAAAACGTCCTCTGTTTGATGGCTGCTTTTCATTTCCAAATTGCCCATATGGAATATTACGAAAAAATCTGTATAGTGCTAAGCCCGCTAGAAATATTTTCCTTTCCACCCTGTACAAACACATGGTTTTCGACCACTATGTCCAATCTGAGGCAGACCCCTGCGTCTATTATAAGATTCTTCCCTCCCGGTACCATCTCCATTTCAGTGATGATTGATGACTTTTTAGTCACTACACCATCATCTGCAGACATTGACGACTTACTCAAACACTTGCGCCGAAAATATGCCGTGAAAGGTCTCGAAAGACCTACATCCTTCCTAGGTTGGACAGTCGACTATGACCCCAACGGCGACATCAAAATTTCTTAACCCAACCTCATCGCCAAAGTCGCTACCAAAATCAATCTTACACAGGCCATTCCCAGAAGCACACCAATGCCTCACAAACCCATCCTTGAAGAACTCTCTGAATCTACACCTCTCTCTGTGCCTGCTAAAGAACTTTGGATCAATTCATTTCACGACCAACATCAACCCACCTTACCCTGCTCAAACTTCTCGTGCGCTACCTTCTTGGCACGTCCCATGACGGAATCACCTTCAATGCATGCTATTGCTCTTCTCTGATCTGCTACACAGACTCGGACTGTGCCAAATACAACGACCGAAAGTCCACCTCCGCTTCCATCCTGACAGTGTAGGGTTCCCCAATTCACTGCACATCCAGAAAACAGTCAACTGTGGCGCTCAGCATTTTTGATGCCGAATATGTTGCTGCCAGTGCCATACTGCAAGGAACCATCTGGATTCGTAGACTCATTGCTGAAAAGAACCTACATACGTTGACAGACACTCCCTTCTTGATCGGCAATACCGGCGTCATCACTACTGCCACTCACAAAGGTAAGACCCGACGGCGCAAACACATAGATGTCAAATTCCATCATCTCTATCACCACGTCAAAAATGCCACCATCAAATTGCATCGAGCTACACCCGCCACTAACCTTGCAGACCTCTTCACAAAGCCGTTACTCTCCGCGAGACATCAAATTCTCGTCCAAGTCACATCTACACCGTCCAATCTGACCTCCTCCACTTTCGACATCCGCAAGAAAGGGGGAGTGTGAGAGCATCTCTCCTTTTTCTGCTTGCGTCTTCGATCCCCTCTCTTCCCCTTATTTTCTTTCTGTCTATCCTTTCTCCTATTTTATTATTATTATTATTATTATTATTCGTGAGATCTTCTCTCTCAGCGACAGACGTATCACATACAACAGTATGTGACACGTTACAAGTTCATCTCACTGACACTTTATTGTACATAAAAGTGTTCACTTGCGGGACGCATCTCACTCTGAGATTCTTCCCTGTAAGTGATCTTCACACATCACAGAGGATGAGTCAATCATTAGGAGGCAACTTACAGTAAAACAATTTCTTAAGATTTAATAAATTTAACGATAAAGTAATGATAAAAACATCTGTCGTTTAGAATAAATAAAAATGGGCAAATTGTGAACATAATTGTCTTCGTTCTGTTTCGTTGTTCGACGAATACCTGAGATGCGATAAGCACGTGCAGGAGGAAAGTAGCAACTGTCCTTTGGTGCAGCATAGACCCTTCAAAAAATAAGTTATTATTTAAATAACTTAAATGAATATGAAAAATAACTTCTTTTTTGGGAACTGGAGAAAAAGTTATTTTTTAAAGTAGAAAATAAATAAATAACTTATTTTTTTAATAATCTCGGATTCTTATCTTGTGTAATTATAGCTCGCACTCACTGTAATAATTTCAATCACAATTAAATTTTGAAGATAGATAATTATTAACCGCCGTCGTCAAGAAATACATGTGGCTTCTACTTCTGAAATTTGATTGATTGGGTCGTTGTGTGCGGCAATCGTTCTGATTGGGTAAACGTTCAATCTTCTCGTCTCTTTCAATTTATTTTCATGATGTCATTGTCTACTGGCAAAAAGCTTGCTGTGCCTTTCTTTTCACGCATTGGAAAGGACGGGGACTGTTGGACGTGCGTATCGTGCAACAAAATGGTTTAACAAATACCAACAGGATACACTGACCTATGTACAAACATCAATAACCATCACAGAGACCAGATTGATCAGTGTTGTGATCAACTTTTGGAGGCTAGACAGAACGCCTTTAGCAGCATCATTTTTCCCAAGAAGACTTTGTGCCTATTTGAATGGCTGGAGTGTGTAGTACACACTCCAGCCATGAAAACAGGCACAAAGGCTTCTATACTAGTAGCATTGTGTCTTCAACCTTTCTAGTTTGTGGAGGAAATTGTTCGTCTTAACTTCAAACATGATAGCATTATTTCGCAACAATTTGTTATTCTATATAGAAATTTTGTCTGCATTGGTGGAAAAGAAGATCGAACATTTACTTTCGGACCGATTTGCTGTTATATTTGATCGGTGGTCTGGTGGAGATACTCATTACGTTGCTTTTTTCAACCTACCTTTCCATTAACTCGTTTGGATATTCAAAAGTCTTACTTGCACTTTCAGCGATGGAAAATGAAGACCATTTCGATTCAACCGAGCATGAGTTTGTGGAGTTCGAATTATCCGTGTATAATCGCACAATACAGAACATGGTTGCACTTGTGGGAGACAATTTCAATACCCACATGTCATTTACACGTCGAATTGGGCCCAACTTTGTAGGATGTCACAGCCACAGATAAAATTTGGCAGTAAAGGATATGATAATTGAGTATACTGAAACCATTGAAAAGTTCAGACTTTGATGAAGAAGCTTTCGTTTCAGCTTCCATCCGCAAAACTCCATCATTTCATACACTTGAATGCCAGACAAGCGAATCAGAAACGATGGAGTTCGACATTTTTGAAGTTGGAAAGGTAAAAAGAAATCAAAACATCCATCCCACTACTAGATCCAACAGAGTTGATGAACCATTGCCTATATGACGACGAAGACAAAAAGATTGATCATATATTAAAAGCTGAGTGATATGGATTCAGTAACAAGAGAGCTTAAATGAGATAGCCTTACAATGTCTGATACCAGGGCGCTTTTTGACGCTGTAATACAGAGAAACACTTTGACACAAACGAGTCTGTATGCAAGGACTCTAATTGTTGAAAAACCGTCTTTTGAGTCTGCTATCGTCAAAATTCAAAACAGTGAAGAGGAAAAGCTAACTGGTGTGTAAGAGAAACCTGGTCGGTACTATGGAAAGGAATCAACAAGCGCATCAAATATCATTAATGACTCGGAAGGTCATTCATTTGCGCAACGAGTCCTTATAAAAAGTAAATTAGAGTTTTGTATATCAAAATCGACATACTTGGACCTTCGGTTTATTTTACCGACGTCCAATATTTTTGAACGGCATTTTTTGGTTGCTGGATACACCCTAAATGATCGTCACAAAGGACTGATCCCTGCAAATTTTGAGTCTCAAATGTTCTTGCATGCAAATGCAAACCTTTGGAGTACTTCTGACGTCAATGAAATAAACGAATGAGATACAAATCTCACCCATGTCATTGCCATTTAATTCGGTAAGGAAACGGTAGCACGTTTTCCTTACGACGTCACTGTACCGATGGTAGAGTAACCGTGAAAAACAAAACAAAAATTTATTATATTTTTCTTCTTTGGAATACTTATTTTTTATCCCTAATTTTCATTTCTTTATGTTGACTACAGCCAACATTATATTTGAGACCGTACAAGTAGCTGGAAAACGGTCCATATGGGCCGATATACACATCACTAGTGGTAAAACCAGTCTCTGTCCTGACCAACTTGGAATTAGGTCCAAAGACCTCCTAGTTCCATAGAACGAGTGTCGCCAAGATTTTGAATGGAGAGGTTAAATTTTGATCAAAATGGAACTATGTTGACTCTAGATAATATAAAAGTCTAAAAACATTAATAGAAAACACATTTATTAGCTCTGCTCTTTAAAGAAGTACTCCAAGCCCTACACTCTCAATATGAAGTTGTGGTACGGGTACCTGGCGTGGACGGAGTTCCTTATTACAATGCCACATAGTAATGCATCTAGAGCATTGCCAGGTCCACGTGTGGACGCACAAGTTGACATGGCAGAGTCCACACTTAAAGGATGACATATTTCCTTTCCTGCTGTCAACAACCACCCCACATAAAGCACATAATTCCAAGCTGTTCTGCTTCAGAATGTACGTTGAAACCTCCAAAAGTAGCTTTCTCATGTCATCAATTTTGATTAATTTAATTTTGTTGCGCTCTCAATTGGCTACTGTTCGCAAAATGCCTTGAATAAAATGCCTTGAAAATCGGTTTGAAGCGTGCTTGGATATTTTCTCGCGGTATGGGACATCTTGGCGTGAGAGCACGTCTGCGCATTGTGAAAGCTATTTAGAAATATCGAAAGTATAGTCTATCAGAGACTGTTTCGAATCAAGAGCATGGCGGTACGTTCCTAACGATCGAAATGAATCTTGTGTTTCGACCAATTTTTTCCTCTCAAACATGCGCCAGCCAATAATGCATTTACAGCCAGGGTATTTAGAATATGATAGGAAATGTTTGGTTCCCACTTTAAATTGGAGATAGATGACCGTAATAAGACACGTGCCTGTGTAGATCCATCAACGCCACCCTTTGTCTTTGAATATAGACTTTTTGAGGCCTGCTTAAACACTTTAAGAGACGGATGCGGTTCAGAAAATTTTACATGACGGTTACCGACACGCCATAACGGTAAACGGGAGATAACTGCTTTCTTCCATACATCTCCAACAAATTCCGGTAAATGATTTTCTGCATTGTGTATCCATTGCAGTAGGGGACCAGCTGTACTTCTCAAGATGCTAACCTATTTATCGAACTGAAAAATGGAAGAGTATACGAGCACTTTATACAGCGCCCCACATTCCAATTCACGCACATAAACGGAAAAGTTGACACCCAGTACCACCATCTGTTGCATGATTTGTCCGACGTGGTCGCCCGGAATAGACTTTTTAAAGTTTTCGTCCCCAACCTTACAGTAAACCATGTTAAAATTTGAAAGTGATAGAACGTCACCCAAATTTGTCTCTAGGATTGATGTTTTTATTTCCACTGCTGCGACTCCGCACATAATTCCATCAATGCTTCAACCATGCCACGCATTGTCTTTAATTTTAAACGGATCGCTGTCGACATGAAGTAGAGCAATAACGTCTGGGGAAAATGCGATGTAGTCCTCTCCACGCCTCCTAAGCATACCACACGGGAAAACACAATGTACGTCAACACTGTTGTTTAAGGCCGACATCACTGCGTCTTCTGTAGCGCTACTACGCATCATTTCTTCAGTGCTCCTATTCTTGTTGAACTAAGACGACGCAAAGAGATCAAACTATTGATGTACAGTTCGTTCAGACAGTCGCTGAGAGATACCTGATATCTGGCAGAATTAATTATCTGACCTTAGCAAAGAACCAGCATTTGTTCCAGTTATTCTAAACTGTCTTAAAAGAAACCAATCAGCACAGCGCTGACCAACAGTGAGAACAAATCACTTCTATTTCAAGAACTTCTCGGCTTCCTTATTTTCAGTAGACAATCCTCCAGAATTGGATGATGATCAAATTGTCAAAGTCTTACCTGTGACCGACTTGAAAAATAATTACTCTTGACATATGTTCTGTTTTGGAACAAAAATCCAAGTATTCATCTTCTGCTGTAAACTGTTTGGAACTTGCAACATAAATCGCAATACTTTACTAAACTTCTCCGAATCATGCTCTCGGCCTGCAACTGCAGAAACGGATTTACTTAAACCCCTCAGGTTTTTAGAAGCATAGAAAGAGGAAGGTCCTCTATTCTCATCATCATCAATGATTAATACTCTTTTTCTATCGGGTATTAAATTGTCAGCTACAGGGCTTCTGAAGCCTACCACAGTATTGCCGTCCATGGCACTCTGTAGGTCGATACCATCTATCATACCTTGTTGCTCTTGTAAATTGATTGTATCCACAAATGAATACACACTGTCTTCCTGCGTATCTCCGTCACAGTTATCTTCCACAATATCACCATCTTGGTGGATTCGTAGAAAAGATTTTCCGACAAATGGAAAGCATCTGATGTTCGGGAAAAACAAATATGCTGATAACACCAACACCCTCCAGTGAATTCAATATGCTCTCCTTTCTATAGCCTCTGTCTGCAGTGATATTTAGACCAACCAGTGCAGATTCACCACGATCATCAGTTAGGACCTCATGAAAGCGACGTACAGAATTGTCTTGACTCTTATCTCTTCTTCGAAGTCAAATTCGTAAAACGAATTATAAAAAAGAAATCAGAAATGACGTCTGCAATGTGTCCCTCCCTGTCTTCTTTCCAAGGTGGAATTATTTTCACTTGATTATCCGCTGCTCGGGTTCCAAAAAGATCTTTATCCAAAGAAGGAAATAGGTGCATTGCATAGAAGAATATATTTCGCACTTCTCGAAATGGGAGTATTTCGAACTCATTGAGATGTTGCGTTTGGTCTCGTTGCGCATGCCATGTTTGCATACCATCACTACATCGGCCGATTGATGAATAAACAAGCCTGTTTTATGCAATTAATTTCTCATCATGCATGATTGGGGCGTGTATCCCTAATTTATACAACGAACAAACTTTTTTTACAAACTAAACCCTGTTAAATTTGATAGCAAAAATACAGCCATAAAATGATACATGTCGTCCATTTCAATGAGATTTCTATTGATCATCTCCAATCATACTGATTCACTCATCCATGCACGTACTTGTTGAGGAACGGGATCACATAATAACACAACAAGGTTGGCACGACCTTCTGGGATTTGATGAACATCTGCTTTGGAACTCATACGTTCCAGTACCGATGAAAAGTATAATAGGGCTGTCCCCCAACTATGCGCTCTGTAAATTCATTCTCCAGCATGAGTGACTCCGAAATAGTTCTGTTGAGCAGCCACCCGCAGGAAGCATCATTGGTATTTCTGTTTCCTCGAACTTGCGCACCTGCTCGACCACGAGGACGCCCTCCTACTCGACGAGAAACGGGGGATGGAGGCCTGGTTTGTTTCAGTGGTGGTCTGTTTGCCGCTGCTTGAATTTGAGTCGATACTTCTTCGGGTGCGGCGTTTTGCAATGGGGAAGTGCTGTCATATTGGTCCATGACATATGAAGGAATAGATTCCGATGTCTGCACGAAAGTTGGTGAGGTTTTGTACGTTATGAGCTAATTACTTTTTTTCGAAGAAATTGACTGGGGTTTTAATGACCTGGGAACGTATGTGCGATTTAGACCCGCTGTTATGTGAATTTTGGACGTTGAGCCCCGGACAAACACCGAAAGGACTTACACTCATAACCTGACAGCTAGGACGTAATGGCAGATTATATGGATGCTTACATTTGGAGTACCTGAATACACAAGATGGTTCCGAAAGGGGCTGTTATGTTGACTACAGTCAACATAATGACCCTTACATCGCGTTTGAAAATTTGAAAATTTTCCCTTATGTTGACTCTAGTCAACATAACGAATATTAGGGATATTTATATTTATAAAAATACTCATTGTATATTTACTTTTCCAGAAAATATTGAAATACTTATTTTTTTATAGAAAAATATATATTTTTATAGAAAAAATAATTATTATAATTATATATTTACTTTTGAAAGGGTCTGGTGCAGCGCATTCAAGAAAGTAGAATGGACACAGAAAAATTTAGAACGCGTAGATGAGATCGAGAAGTGGATGAAAGCACGAGTTGTGTGATGTGAATCGATGAATAAATGAGTGATGTGGAATATGAGAGGAGAGCGGGGTGGAAGGTAATGGGTCAAGATGAGAACAAGTTCGTTGCGTACCAGTACCGGCTTTGTTGAAATCTTCACAAGGTACCTACCTGGACCAAGTGAAAATTTGCAAATTAAATTAGTTATATGTCACTCGATTAAATTTCATCAACATCACAGTAAGTTTATAAAGTAAGAGATGAGGAAAAAATAAATGAAAAAGTATACAGAGAATGGACGGAATGAAACTCTTGAAGGGAAAAAATGGCATCGAAGATTTATTCCAGAGTATTCCGAGACACAATAACATAATTCAAGTTTAAAGTAAACTTGGGAAAGTTTGGAAACTTGGATTCTATGAAATATGGTGCAGGTGTTAGAATCGGCGTGGCGTAGTGTTGATAACGGATCAAAAGATGACATATCTGGACTAAGACCCACGGCTGTATTCGAAGGAATGGTTCTTGATGTACAGTCTAAAAACATTACTTTTTAACTCATGT
>JAULBU010050372.1:0-12951 GCA_032358235.1 Odonthalia washingtoniensis | reverse complement strand
GTTTCATGTCGATTTTTAGGACTGGTGACGCAGAGTGTAAGAAGGTAAGACACACTAAAAAACCCAAGGGGAAAAAAGGGTGCCAAGGAAAGGAGAAGAAGACTCCAAAAGAGGAGAAGTAGAAGGGGAATGGAATGAGGGGAAAGAGAAAATTAGAAAAGGGTAGACAGACCACTGCTGACGGTAGCAATGTTGAAGACTGAAGATGTAGATAAAGTCACAAAAAGGGAGGAGGAAGTATGACAATAGCTGAAGTTTCCACACTCATCCTCCACCTTCTCTTCCTCATCCATCATCTATCTACCGTCATCGTTATCCGTCACCATCATCCTTCATCCTTCTCATTGTCATCCTGACAATAATCCGTTTCGTCATCCTTACCATAATCCTTTTCCTTCATCCTTATCTTTATCCTTCACCGTCATCCGTCATCCTTCTCATCGTCATCTTTCTCATCATGAGTTCCGTCTGTCGAATCATCGAATGATTCGAGGGGTAGGCGAGCGGTTTGTGTGACGTACCAAACCTCGGGGAACAAAAGAAATATATCGATAATGATGTAGAAGACGAAATGGTGCAGGTCATGATGAGATGTTGATATAAACCAATGATTACGGATGGTGCAAGTGATGACGATGATATGTTGATATAATGATGATGATGATATGTTAATAAAAATGATGATGACAGAAACGGTGATAAAGAATGATGATATGCTGATATAAACGATGCGGAGATAAACGATGTATGTAAATGACGATGACGGGAACAATCAGAAGAATGACGAAGCCGGGAACAATGAAAAGAAGATGATATGCTAAATATATGATAATGAGAAAGATGATATAAAGAATGATGAGGATATGATGAATAATAAATTGACAATGAAGAGGACGATGATATAAAGATGATGATGACATGTTGAAATGACGGGAACGATAATATATAAATATGATGATGATATGTTTGAGTAATGATATAGTTGGGTAAAACAACGTCGGAAGAATGACGATCTAAGATGCGAAATGACGATGTAAAATATGATAACGATGATGATATTGAAAGGACAAAAAATGACGATAACATGGTGTTAAGGAGAATAACGACGACGATCAGTCGATGATGGAGATGACGCATACGAGGACTATGTCGATGAATAAAGTGAACGCATTGATGTTGGTAATAATAACATCTTGAAGACGGCGACATGAAATGACACAAGACAAACGGAAAAGTAAAAGCCGCGCGTAAAAAAGGCAAAAGTATAACAGGAGATAGACACTGTCAAGAAACACAGTGCCATCGCAAACGCTGTACTTAGTATTTATCAAGATGACAATGACACACTTATTCAGATAGCGTTTTCAGATAGCGAATAATTTTTTCCTTCCAACACACACACTACAGTATCGGAACGGAATAATTCAAATCGTCCAAAATTGAGAGAAGGATTATTTCTCACTCCCACGTTTCAAAAGGATTCTACGACACGTGTATCTACATTCTACGAATCGGTTCGAATTATACTTTACTTCATTATATATGTCATTCTCAGACTCCCAAATGAAAGAAAACAATAAAAGTCAGACATAAGTAAAACCCCGAAGAACCAATTCGAAACAAATCAGCGATCGCACCTAACCAATCGATTAAAAACTGGAAAGAGGAAACTAAATCCGCAACAGGCACTGAGTTGATCAACTTAAACGGCAGGAGCAAATACATCTCCACACCTTACACATGTATATCGATCGACCGGCTTCGAACCTAGAGCCGAGGGAGTCTTTACACGTAGACTCCGACAAGGACGTCTGTATCGGTATCAGGTATATCAGGACTAAGTTCAACCCCGCTATCCCTGCGACTGCGGCAATAAACGAACCACACGTATCTAAAATTCTGACACTAAACTTTTTCACTTTAATTAAATACAATAAACTTAGTATTAGTTTTTTCGGTGCGGCCTGTTATTCGACAGTTTTAACTCTTTGATAGTAAGACAGGGTGATTTATCAACCGCCACGAGGAACCAAAAGTACAAGAGGAAAAGCACCGAACTATCAAAAGCGAACATCAGCCCGAATTCACGGCATATCGCCAGGCACACCCCTCCACCACCCACTGCCCAAATCGACAAGGACGGAACATCTGCACCCACTACAACTATCAATCCATTAATGGAGAAACCAGCGTCCATCCGCCTCCATCCGCATTCTCCCTTGACCCAAACGGCCTCCGCATCGGCGTCATGCGGATCGTACGAGTCTCCGATAAGCGAATACAGAGATCGATCGAGTCTCATAGCCTCCTCCATATCCTATGATCTCAACCCTTTGTCCGCCACAGCATCCGATGAAGACAAGAAGCAATACACAGAGGAGATCCACACAATGGGAGATGAAATGTTGCATACTTACAGGGACTTAGACCTAAAAGGAGAGGAAATCTGGCTCGAATTTATTTCAGCCTTCCGGCAACATACCATAAAAGCGTCGAGACTACACTTACTTACAAAGTGGACCAAGTTCTAAAAAAGGAGAGATGTACATGTAGAAGAAAAGAGGAGAGGCGATAAGGCCCCTAAAATAATCAATCTATCTTACCTAAACACCTATATTCGCACCACACCGGCCACACCAACAGAGAGCATCTCTACTCCAAAGAAAACATCCCAGGTCAAGGAAATATTGGAGACTTCAACCAGAGCGATACCGACTCCGGATGTGAAGCACAGTCCTATGGCCGAGTAAAATGAAAGAAGGGGACACTACGTACATCCTGAACGTATCGCGTTCATACCACTAACCATAATCCGGTCACCTGAAGGAACCCTCACCCCACCAGTGAAAAAGGAGAAGAGTGATGGAAATAACAAACTAGGGAGGCCAGACGGAGGACCGCCGATGACAACGACGATTCGGATGATAATGGATCAGAAGGGGAAGACAAGAAAGGTTGGCAGCAAATGCCACGGAACCAGAATAACGATGTATCGAATTACGAATGGAAGAGTCATGCAGATAAAAAGAGATGCTTGGGTATCAGCGGGTTGATGCGGGCATTCGTGGGGAAACCGACGTTTTAGAAGGGATGGGAGGAGGATATAGATAACTGAATTAACATATATGACACCCTGTACACGATTTGCGAGATCACGATCGAAGAGAAATTGAAGTCGGTGCCAGTAATGCCAACAGGCGACGCCCTGAACTTTTATGCCAACAATTTGAGGGGTTGCAACAATTTAGATCAGGATATTGAACTCCTCCGCAATTGGTATAACAGTGACGAGAGAAAAACCGCGTCTTGATGAAATGGCAGTCAATGACTCTGTCCGATACCATTTCCGAAGAACAGACTGAATCTGAAGTGACGGTCTTTCGTGAGTTTGTTGCAAAATTAATGACTAGCTAGAACCAGTTGGATACAACATACCATACTGACCAGTTCCTGAGAGACCGCCTCCTCACAGCCATAGATATACCACCAATACAGTCAGCCATGCGAGACAGGAAACCCAGGACCAACCAGCAGGCCGTTAACAGGATCGCAAACCATTAAGTGAGAAGCCTCGAACGGCTGGCATTAATTCAGCTTGCATGGTAGATGATGAGAAGGATGAGGTCCACTACTAATTAGTCAAGTTGTATGGAGAGAAGCTAGGAGTGCCTCTCAGAAGCCATGGACTAACCGACAACCATCCTCCAGAACCACAATCCGTCCAGGTCAAAATCAAAGACGCCTGAGTCCCGCCTAGATGAGAAGCGTAGAGGGTTGCTTCGTATGTGGAAAAGATCACCGTGCCAATGGCGGCCACTAGAGAGCGGGAGTGACAGATACCATCGAGAAGTTAAAAGAGAAAAAACACAGCGCGATTATGACCGTGGAAGATATGGCATTCGTCATTGACCTCCTTAATACAGACTCGGAAGACGACCAGTTGAAGGAAGTCGATGACGTCGGATGGGTGGATGATGAGATTGGCGATGAGGGAACTGAAATGATCTACATGACCCACGAGGACGCAAGATAGGCGAAGATGACGTTATCAAATAATGCTTGGCTTCATGGCAGAACATACGAGAAGGACATAGCCTCAGAAGTTTTGGCAATGAACAACCGACTAAATATCCACAACGGTTCCCCATTCAATGGAGTGACCATTGGTACCGCAGCAAACAGGCGATCGGTAATGAGCAAACAACGGTACCATGATTATGGACGAGAATTCGGGAGAAAGATCAGCATCAGACCACCAAAGAGGGGCCTTTAAGAGACTGGAGGAAAGACTAAGATGATCGGAGACGCAATAATAAAAATATTATTTCAACAATTGAACTTTATCATAGACGTCTAATTCTCCATCTTGGACGAGGAAGCTCCATCATTACTTTCTAATCTCGATATGATTGAGAACAGCCTCGACATCAGCCTCCAGGGTAGGTATTTGCACATCGAATCCTTTAGACGAACATTAACGATAAAAGATTACTTCTTGATACAATGGATGGCCAACACTATACCTTACGCTCTGTAGACTGAGCAAGAACTTTGGAAAATCCTCCGCGAGTTCGGCCATTCATCGGGCAGAGCGACACACCAGCTGTTGAAAATGGCAACCTGCGGCAACTTGAGGAAGGACTTAGTATGGGAACTAGATGAAATATCCAACGATTGCAAGGTGTGCAAGACAAACTCCGCTCCCCCGAGACGATTCAGACTCAAAATCGGCACAGACGATCTCCAATTTAACAATCGTGTAGTTGTGGATACTACGTACCTTCACGGACGACCGGTGATCCACCTCGTTGACGAAATCACACACTTCACCGCCGCTTCCTTCCTCAAGTGCCAGTCAACCAAGGAGATATGGAGATCAATTACCAAACTCTGGTTTTCAACCTATATGGGTCCCCGGGATTTCCTGGTCGTCGATCAGGGAACAGCATATGTATCAAGAGAATTGAAGGAGAAGGCAGAGAAAGCAAGGGTGAAGATAAAGGAAGCACCAATTGGAATCCCCGATTCCATCGGATTAGTCGAACGCTACCACGCCCAATTCGCAGCGTGTACACTGAGCTTCGACAATCACTCGCCAGGGCCGACCATTCAGACGAGGATTGTTTGCAGATGGAGACCTACGCAGCGAATCACACCATGGAGCCAGAGAACTTATGTCCTATGATGTTAGTATTCGGATCTCTGCCTCGTCCAGCCAGAATCTCCCCTTCCCCGAACCAACTGGAAATGCAACAAGCAATTGAAGAAGCCAATATCGCAGAGCACCAAGAACAATCTAAGCGATGAATCGCCTTCGCTCTAAAACATTCCTCAGGTCCAAAGGAAAAGGAATCTTCGCTGGTATTACACGACCTCCCCTCGGGTTCTCGAATCCTCATCTACCGCCCCACAACCAAAAGGTGGAAGGGACCATTTAGATATATATATATCTACCGAGGGACAGACGGTAGTTGTGCAATTGAAGCATGGGAGGCGGATTTTTCGGACGACGTGCGTTCAACCCTGGGTCCTTTCTAAGTTCAACCGCTTCAAAGACCAAGATACATGTACCACAACAAGGGATCCCATCAATGAGGAACGATACGCAGGAGCTTTCGCAACTGACGACGCAGAAGGAGAAGAGATAAACCTCGGGGACATCGCAAGGAAGATAAAAGTACAAAGATCACCAGAGCAAAAGACCTTTTCCAGTTCAAGAAAGGATGAATTAGAGAGCCTCATGAAGGACGGTACTTTCAAACCAGTTCTCAAATCAGAGATACGCAGCCGTTCAAGGATATTCGGCTCCCATTTTTTGACCAGCTCAAGAATGTGGGGGTACATTGAAGAAAAAGTCACGACTCGTCGCCAAAAACCATTCGAACGAAGATGCCACATGTATCTCCACAAAAGCCCCAACGGTGCAAGGTTTTTCTCAGCGAGTTGCCCTCTTACCTACGGCTTCGATCCCTGGCTTGTTACCATACACCCGCGACATCACTCAGGACTATATCCAGTCCTACACAGAGCTAGAGAGGGACGTATACATTCGTGCACCAAAGAAGCTAGGACTTCCACCCGGCAGGTAGGATGATGCTGAGTAAGTAGGTAGCTGTCGTCCCGGTGTTTGTAAAATGCCGGTGTAGTTTTGTGACGACGTGAGTCGGATGGATGGGGGATGCGTGCCGAAACGGTTGGTCGATGGTCCAATGTCTACTCCGTGAGGAGGGAGTTGGTTGGGGTGGTTACCCGTGATGATGCAGCTAACGGTCGCCGGATTTTGCACACGTTTGTAAAGCGGGGGAATTGACTAACGCTGGCGCAGCGGACGTTCTACCTGATCTGAAAGAGCTTTGTTGTCGCGACGAATTCAAGTTAGGGGATAGATGAAATATGAGAAACGCTTTTCTTCATTAGAATTGAAGAAAGGCACACGAAAAATCCTCTCAAGTAGGCTCCACGTGCTGTCGAGTGGCAGGGGAGCGAACTGTACAAGGTAGCGGAGCAGGAGCCACCGGTACAATGTAACGGGCAACAATGTCCTAAATCCACGTGGTGATTTTGAAAAGCCACCAAGAATGTTGTCCTACACAAAAGAAAAAATATGACAACAGTAACTAAAAATTCACGTCTCCAAAAATGAATTGCACCACAGGAACCCATGAAGGGGTTCTAACTAACGGAAATGGCTAAACACCTCGTGAATGAATTGGTCTTCAAATATAGAACCCCAAACTAACTAAGCTCCGATAAAGGAGGATGCTTCACCGCCAAGTTCTTCCAAGACGTTTGTCGAATCATGAACATACGCAACATCGTCACCACAACCCACCATACCAAAACAAATGGACAAGTAAAACGATACAAACGGACTAAAACGTCTACTTGGTAGATCACGCCAAGGATTGGAGCCTATATACGGGTGCACTAACATAAGCCTATAACTGCCAACAACTATTTCAACAGGACTAGCACAGTTCGAACTGCTATTGTCCCATCCTCCACCAGCATTGGCGTTCAAAGCAGAATCCTCAATATCAAAATATTCAAAGGAGACCAGTGAAACCAGAAATACATGGTTGTAAACGGCCCCTCCTAATACAAAGGGAACGTTTGATCAGATACAGGCCCATTACAAACGTATCTATGATGCCAGACAAAGGTGGCAGACGGAAAAAATGTTAACAGACGACTGGGTATTCTTATGGACTGAACGACAATATGAACGGGTACTCCGCTATAAACTGGCTGCGGTAGCTGACAGACCCATTCATGATAATAATGTAACAGGAAATGCTGTTGTAATTGAACGACCCGACAGGTCGGTTGAGAAAGTTTCACGATCACGTGTAGTCTTGGAACCTGAGACACACACTCTAGAGGAGATGCAACAAGCCATACATCCACCGACAGACGAATAAATAATGTTAAGCTGACTAATTTGCTCGTCGAGAAGACACGGCCGTTTTGGAGCGGACATACACTCTTTGACACTCGTGGTCGAAACAACATATGAAAACATGTCGAAGAAACATGCAGGGATAATGTAGTAACTGATGGTGAGGATGGAGACCTTTGAAATACAGTAACATACACGTGTACTCATGTCATTGGACTTACATCCGCCATCACTAACACTGTCTTGTTAGTAGAGTAAACACACACATGTAACATCCGTCGACATCGATTCGAAAGGAAAGGTATAAAGAGAAGGAGATCGAGGAAAAAGGAGGAATGAATCGAAGACCTATTCACCGATTAAGTAAATCAAAAACTAGTAACAAGTGTCACCAACCATACAAATCGCCTAAGCCATCAAGGGGTACCGGGTCTGACAACGACGTCACTCAGATTGTGCCTAGGAGAAATCCCGAGACAACTCAACCAATAGATCGCCAGCGTGTACTGGCGGCATCCGGTGATCCGATCGCGAATTTAGGATCTGTGGGAAGCTATCAATAGCACAGCCTTACTCGTTCACGTTATCCGCAATCGTGAACGACGAAGGGAAAAGGAAGAAATCACATACCACAGTAATTAGAGTATTCCCTCGATTTAAAAAGGAGAATACAACAAAGACACAGACGGAATCGCATATCCAATCAACGAGGGAGGTGGAATCCGCCAACGAGAGAAGAGGGAAGACGGCAGAGGGGGCAAGTATCGGAACCAAAAGATAGGAAGTAGTGTTACAATAAAGGTGGAAATTAGGAAGGTAGTTTACAGGCAGGATTTGAGAGGGATTTATACATTTGTCACAATCCACAAATAAAGGAGGAACAGGATCATTTACCGATCACGAAATGGGATAGGGAAAGGATTTTTAGACAATTTTAGAATAGATAGCATAGACGGAAAAGGGAACCAGCAATAAAGAATGGGGACAGATAAATGGGAGCCACAATGTATATTAATTGGATCAAGCGATACCGCTCAACAGTTATAACTTGTTGTGTTGGAACAAATACAACATAATATGACGGCTAAAACTGAGAAAGAAACTGCCCCTGGATTCACGAAAGAAGACATGTCCAAACGACAATCAGACCGATTGGTAAGTTTAAAACCATCCGAGATTCAGAAGATTACCCCAAGGAAACTAGAACCGAGAACCAATTTAAATCCCCCAACAATACATGAAGATACACTTGACGATTCATCTAAAGAAGGGGAGGAGGAGAACTTGCCTCCCCTAAGGACGAAGACCCCGTACGAGACTTACCCACAGACGATACAGCACCCCCACCGAATAACGCATCCCATACCATCATAGATATATACAAGCAGTCAGTAACTGACTACTCAAAATAAATGATGGATGCGTACAGAGAAACATCGTTTAGAGGCAAAAGTATGTGGTTAGATTTCCGAAAGGCATTTAGGGCAGCATCAATAGGACTATGAAACAAACCCATCATGACCATATGCGCCGATTTTCTGATAACAAGAGAAGTAAACGTAGACCAATCTGGACAAAAAGACAGAGCTAACGCCCTTATTAAACTCCTATATCTCGAGACCACATTTCACCTAAACGTTCAGACAGGACGTTAGATAAAGGCAGAGACGACATAAATAAGGGGAGGCAGGAAGGATTAGCCATAAACCATGTGGATTAACGCAAGGCAGACATTAAAAGGGACGAAGAGGCAGTGGAGGAATATAACAATCCAAATAACGAAGATATCCACATACAGAAGGGAGTTTCAGTACGTTCTCCACGTCCACGAGGCGATTTAGGTGGTGGCTATTCTTCATCAGATGAATTTGAAGGAGGAAGTAGCTTTCCATCCAAAAAGGGAACATCGAGGGAAGTAAGAAAAGGAGAACCTAGAGTACAAAACTAAAAATATATTATTGACCAATCGTACCAGCAGGACCCATATGGAAGAAACCCATACGTACTCGGGTTAAATGGACTCGTAAAATCATTCGAGCGAGAAGATAAGTTTGGCAGAGCCTATGATGACGATCTTGAACGATCACTCAGGCGATTTAAAACACAGACCAAGATGTGTGGCGTACCATAGGAAGAGAAGCCGCAAGAAATGCTAATCATGTTGAAAAAGGGTGCGTTATAATTTTTAGAAGATTATCATGATACATGAGAAACGTTTGACGAAGCAACAATCATGTTTCAAAACTGGTGTAAGTCAAACGAGCAACGGTCAAAAATATTGACACAATGGCAGCACTTTTGTCTATCGACAGAAATGGAAGCTCGTGCAGGGGAGTCTGAAATCTCAGTATTCAGGAGTTTAGTTTCTAAGCTTACAACATTGCAGAAATAGCTTGACAATAAATACCAAGGAGATGCTTTCCTGATCGATCAACTGCTGACAGCTGTCGATATCCCATAAATCCAAGCATCTCTGAAGGACAGAATGCCGTGGCGCGCACATCATTCTATACATATAATAGCAAATCGAATGTGCGACAAACCAAGATCGGCAGGTAGTACCAGAATTGAAATAAGTGGGGAACAGAAGAGGGAAAAGAAGACGAAGTCAATTATTCACTAGGTAAGATATTATGTGGTGACGATAGAAAAGACATAAAACATTACCGCAGAACTTGAAACAGCGGAAAGAAACACCACAAACCTGAACAGCTAAGGTCAATCTGGATGAAAGGCGTAAAGGGGTGTTTCGTCTGCGGTATGAACCATATGGCAAGGGAGAGACATTCAAGGGAAGAAGTCTCGGCCGCCATTAAAAAGTTGAAAGACAAACACCCCACAACACTATTCACTGTGGAAGATCTCAATGCAATTTACAATGAAGAAGAGGCGGATTACGAGGATTCGGATGAGGATGAAGAAGTCCACTGGGTTAACGAAGAAAAAGATAACGACCTCGCATTTTTCTCATCAGACGTCGGGATGGAGTTGCAAATTAATTTGTCAGATGCGGATTTCATCCACGGCTATCAAGATAAAACGAAAAACAACAGGACGGGTGTCATCTTGCCACATAGTGTTCTGAAAAAAAACCGGCGGACGAGGAAGAAAAATCTAGACCTACACTCCATACAAGAACCAATCGCCGGGGCAAACAGTGTAGCCCAGGATAGGTGTAAAGATCAAATGGCCCAGGTTAAGGAGAACACGACACTGGAACATCATGAAAAGGAGGGCAACATACAGGCACATAACCTACACGAAAATAGAATACAGTAAAAATAAAAACGTTTCAAGGGGATAAAAATGGCCACTGATGATAAATACTTCGACGTTATTCGCATCAATACGGGCGCGAATAAACGGTCAATCAAGTCAACTTTCCAATTTCGGGCTTATTGCTCAACTTTTCAACTCAATTATGCGATGAAACGATAAATATATTCAAGGGCGTTGGGGGCCTCAGCAAGGTCGTCGGGGAAGTGAAGGTACATATCCCGTTCCGGGACTTAGGCATCATCATAGATGTCAAATTTCTAATAATGGAAGATAATAATACGCCCTCACTCTTAGGCCTCAAAGATATCAAAGACAACGACCTCGACATTAGCATCTAACGCCAAGTGATGATGCATAAAAACCGTACGCTTAAACTACAACTTTCAAACAACTTTTTAATTCATCGATGAGAACCAACTGACACACCCTATGCTTACTACACTTTCGAGAAATAAAAATATATACATTCTACGTTTGGGCACCTTCCGATGAAAGCAACCCGCAAAATTCTACGTAGAGCAAACGGCATATCATACCAAAAGACGAGTAAAGCAATAAGCTAAATCGCCGCGAACTGCAAAACATGCGTTCAACATAGTGCAACCCCGCGAATATTTAAGATAAAGATAGACACATCATCGTTACAATTCAACTATGAGGCACAATTGGACACCATGTGGATAGGAGGAAAGGAAGTCATCCACATGGTGTACAAATCTACTAACTTCACACCGGCACGTCCCATTCGGAGTCAATCCACCGCGAAGGTATGGAAGTTCATCAGACGCATGTGGACTCTAACATACTGCGGACCACCCGATTTCCCGGACGTTGACCAATGGACCGACTACGTCTCTAATGAATTCAAGCACCTGGGGAATAGAAGAGTATTAAAATTTGGAAGGCACCGATAGAAACGCCAGGATCAATTGGTGTGGTTGAACGGTATAATGCTCCACTGTGTCGAGCCTATCTCACGCTACGGGAATCTCTACACAAAACAAACTCCAATGAGGATTGTCTATCAATGGCAGTATTCGCAGTGCATAGCACCGTCGGCTGTCTAATCGAGATTCTCGATTCGATTACAAAAGTTCAAACGACAGGATGATGGTACTCTTATTGATTGATGATGACATTGACCGATATGATTGATGGTTATGGTTAGATATGTGCTGATGATGATGGTGCGATATGTGTTAATGATTATTTTTCTAATGATTATGTTGCCAATGATTGATAATGATCATGTGATAATGATTATGTTGCTATTAAGTTGCTATTAAATGATGAAGATGATTATGTTGCTATTAATGATTGATGATATTGATGATGAAATTGACTATGATGATTATGATGATATTGATGATGATAGTAATGATGATATTGGTGATGACGATTATGTTGCTATTTATGATGATATCAATGATGATATTAATGATGATATTAGTGATGACGATTACGTTGCTATTGATGATGATATCGATGATGATGATTATGTCGCTATCGGTGCAATTTGTTGATAAAGATGAAGTAGCTGTACAGTAACTACATGATAAGGGAATGTACGAAAGAACGCAAGAAAATCCTACGGAGAGGATAATAGAACGGAGACGAGTGCGCGATTGAAAGTGGATGATTGTTGACGAAAGTGATACGGGAAGAAAAATGTTCAAACCGTATGGTGCTTGGCAGTCAGTATAGTAAAACCCAGAAGGGCGGGAGGTCACCCAAAATTGTTTCAATTTTCCATACGTGTAACTGTACAAGATAGTAGAGCAGGGAGACCCGACAGTACTACATGCAAGAGGATGATTTCCACCGACCACAGTACCCACATGCAATTAGCGAATGGAAAGAGTGGCGAATTGAATGAACTATACTGACACGTTGGAAAAGACAACTCCACAGTGACACGAGGGATAGAAGGTTACACTATGCCAGACTAGCAGAAACAGGACTTACGCGTGCCAAGTACAGAGCGACACGTGGGGACATGACAAGAGATATGATTGCGATATATAATTGAACAATTAGTATCGAATCATCGACCATAGTGGGAACAAACTACATGTGTTTTTATCATTCATTTCTGCCTCAAAAGTAGTATACATACCGTCATGAGAATCAGGACGATGAACTTAATAATTAAGGTAGACATTTTTTGACAAAGTCCAGAACCCCAACTTTCAACTTAACCAACCTTCGCGTGGCGAAGTAACCCCGGAGTAAGAGACATCTTATTCAAACAAGCCCAAGGACTGGCTGATACC
>JAULBU010050361.1:0-12952 GCA_032358235.1 Odonthalia washingtoniensis | reverse complement strand
TTCTTCCGTTTCTTCATTTTCAACAGGATCATTGTCATCACATAGTGAAAGAAGGTGGGTGTTGAATGTCTCTGATTTATCATCGGTGACATGATTTCCTTCATACTGGACGTCAGTAGCGATTGTGGTGTCCATTGTTTCAAGTTCACATTCATTGACCATATCGGCCAATATTTATACAGACCATTCTCCATTCTTGAGTTTATTGCCGACATAGGTTTTTATTGAGCCTGAAGATCATCTCTGAGAAGGGGGCCATGGAGTAAATCCGCATCAGAAGCAATGGGAGTTGACTTGAATGTTGCGGGCTGGTTGAAATCTTGATGGTGGCGAAGTCTTGTTGTTGTTGCCGATATCGTATTTTGATGTTCCGTTGGATTGGTTATTATTGTGTCTGTATATGCTGTTGTTGAAAGCTCTGTTGTTGAAACTCCTACTTGGTTTTTGACCGTATTGACCGAAAAGCGTTAAAGAAGAAGAATTATTATTATTATTATCATTTTCTGATAGCTTTTTGGTTTCTTTCTTTAAAGTTATTTTGAGCAAGCAACTTTTTGAAAGATTGATATGTTAAGTCTCCCTTAAGTTCATTTGATTGGGGTATGGCAGCCCGGCTATAAATAGGAACTACAGTACTGAGGATTTTCAGTTTGTCAGTGTTGTTCCTGAACAGTGGGATACATTGTTGACTGAGCTTGTATATATAATTGCATAATTTGGTCAGACCAATGCTGTCATCGTTGATATCGTGTTCCACCATGAAAATCGATAAGCGGAGGTTGTCTAGACGAGATTGTACTTCACGCTGTCTATTGGCCGAGTCATATTAATCCATCATTATCTTTGTAGCTTGATCAAATTCCGGAATCCTATTGGAATTTGTGGAGTAGTATGTGCTTGCGGGCTCTTTGAGTATGTTGCTGAAAACATAGCCTTATTAGGATCATCCAAGGATAAAAGGTCCGTAAAGTGAGAGTAGTCGCGGATAAAATTTGTAATGATTTCGTCGATTTGTCCACTAAATAACTTGTCCTTGAAATTTCCGCTTATGGCTTGTGCAATTTGACCAGCGTTCATTTTTGGCGGGCCGTTCTTGTAGTGATCTTCCATTGATGATGTTTCATCGTCCCGGTCTGAGAGTTGTCCTTGGTCTTGGATGGCTGGGTGCGGAGGATCGGTTCCTCAGAGTCCGAGTGGATGAAACATTGGTGGTTTAGTGTTTGTGTTTGGTTCCTCGGGGACTTGGTTTGTTTGCTTTTGCGTAGCTGTGGTAGCAGTTGGGGATCTGGTGTTGATGTGTTTTGTTTTTGTGGTTTCTGTCTCAGTGTCAGTGTCAGAAGGCTGTGTAATAGCTAGACAAAGAGATGGATGATCGACAAAGCTTCGTTTTGTGTTGCAGACCTGAACAATAGTCGCCATTGCTAGCTCATTGCGTTCCAAGATTCATGTGAGCCATAAGTGTAGCTTTACGGTGCTGTTGTTGAGATCTTCTTCCAAGAGATCCAATTTTGATAGGATCAGATGGGATGAATCGGGAAGACCATAAAGCTGTGATATATCACGTAAAAGAGAAATTGGTGCTAGGGGCATGAAAAAATATGTTTTGTTGAAGAATTCATCTCCCGGTGGGAGCGCAAATCGCAGTGTGTCTAGTAATTCTTGTCTGTCAGAAGGCAGAGCCACCGTGCTGTTCTCAAGCATTGGGTAATCTACCAGAAAGGAACGAGAGATTTCTTTTATTTCTTTTCCAAAATCTGTTGTGACTCTGATTAAATCCGCGTGTCAGATGCATCGCTTGTAACGGGTGATCGCTGCGGCTGAAAAAATGGAATTCATTGTTGGTGCTCCTGGTATTCGTGTAGGGGTTGGAGATTCGCCTGCACTTGAAAATTTGAGACTTTTGGGCGATTATTCTCAGTGTAAAAGTTGAGAGGGCAATAGTAGATGAAGTGAAATAACAAAGTAGAAATGAGAGAAGAAAGGTTTGTAGAATATACAATGGGAGAGTGAAAAATTGGGAACGTTCTTTATTAGTTAGTTACTTAGTTCTTTTTGTTGTTCGAGTTACTGTGTATCAAATCCGGATTGTCGATGTATATACGTAGCGAGAACCGTATTGTTCTTGACGATAGCAATCAGCGTCAGGTAGTAGTACAGTACGCGATATGCAATTAGGGAGAGGCGTGAAAAACGAGGCAGGGTACGAGATTACCTACTGTAGAGAAGGTGAGGAGATCTTATGCAATTAGGGAGTGCCATGAATTTGATAGACGAGCGAAGGGTGGACGAGCGAGATGAGTGTTCACAGGCTAACTGACTACAGCGATTATGATACTCCGGTCAAGCGCGAGCGAGTAAGAATACCCACTTTTAGACTTATTGACTGGGTGACTACACGTGGTCGGGAATAATTATAAACTTTGAGTTTAATAATTATAGGTTGAGAAGTGAGAAGGAAAAAGAGATAGAAAGAAGAAAGGTGCGATGGATGTTCTTATAGCAAAATAAGAACATCATCAGCTGAATAAAGGCCAGTGGTCCATGTTGTTACTAGGTATGACTCGTGTATGGCAGAAACGTGTCAATGATGTTCCAGCCAGTTTTGAGTAGTCTGGTTCCAGTGAAAGAGGTGTGTAGTATTAGTGTGGCCAACTTGTGACACCACATGAGACTGCTGTATTCATCAATCCCTCCATTTGGCTGAAAAGTACCTTGGAATGGATGGCATGGCTAAGAATTATTTTTTGAAGTTCCATACCATTAATATCAAGAGTATGTGTTCCGTATGAATAGAATTATGATATATGACGGGGATGTTTTTTGAGAGAGAGAGAAGGTGGTAATTGTGAATAGCTCCGAAGGTATAGTTGTGATTAAAATTCAATGAAGATGATTTTGATGGAGAATAATTTGTAGGTATGTAGTGGAAGGATTCTGATGATCTTGAAGGTTAGCTGTGTCATAACTGTGGCGTATTATCCACTGAACGGGGCGAGGTTCATGGATGCCAGATAGAAGTAATTCACGAAAAGAGGCTTGGGCCATAGACTTCGTGAACCCGTCCGCTATATTATATTCCGAATTCACCAGTTCAATATCAGAGATGTCATCTACTTTGAATGCTTCCCTGGCTGCAGGGACGTCAAGCATCAACCGTTTTTCGGATGTTCTTGATCCTTTGCTTATTACGTTAAATAAGCTCTTGTTGTCTGTGAAAAGGTGTAAGTTGATGGTTCTATTTTTTAGTAGCTCCAGTTCTGAACGTAAGGTATATGCGGCGTCGAAATGGTCGCTGAAATCGATGCCCTCAGCCACCATGTCCTAGCGGCACAAACGTTTCGATTTATAAGATCGGAAAATTGTGGGATTACTTTTGAATGATTATCACACAACATGACGATGTAGCTTAGTTGGGATGATAAATTAGCATTATTACCAAAACTTGCATCAGCGTAACCTATAAGTCGAAGGGATTCCACGTCGAGATCTTGAAATTTTATCGAGACTTCGTGTCGTTTTGCGTAGGAAGTTGCTTTGTTGATTAAAGTGATGTATGTTGCGGGCGATTTATTGTAGGTCGCTTCGACAACTTGGGCTAAAGATGAAATCTGAAACAGGCAGTCGGGACGAGTGTATGAGAGCCATGCTAAGTGCATTCTCATATATCTGAATCGAGTGAATGTGGCCGAGTCGTCGAGGTGTTCCAGTTTGTTGAGGAAATTTTTCTGCGATTGGATGATGGTTGAATTATCTTCGTGAAGAAGAAGACAAAACCGCTGAAATCACAAGGCAAAATTGAAGGTGTATTCATTTCAAAACTCTTTTCCGTTTTGGAAGATATATCCTTAAATGTTGAGTTACCTGCACAAAGTAGATCATCTAAATATGTACCAGACATTCCTATTAGAATAGTATCGCGAAGGGGGTAGTGAAAGGAGGTGTCAGATAGAAGGTGTGTCATTTTTAAATCATTTATGTGATGCTGTTGGAGTGTTCGGTGCCATAAATCCCCAGACTCTGACAGACCATACAAAGGCTGGAATATTTGCATGCATTGGTCAGCATTCAATTCCAGTTCGGGGGCAGTTGATGGGAGGAAGAGGTTGCGTGATAACAGTATTACGGATTGTACATATGCCTGTGTTACGTCTGAAGTCCAGACGTCAAATCCAAATATAGTGGCAAGGGCAAGAAGCAATCTAATTGACCGAGGCTGTAGTGTTTGGGGGGAATGTACCATGAAGTCTTTCAGCTTTTCACGGTATCATCCTATAACAAATCGCGCCTTATGAACGATGGTGCCATCTATGGATGATTTAAGTGCTAGGACAAATCTTCCAGGCATCACGTCGGCATTTTGAGGGATATCCTCTTTTAGAACGATTTTGAATGTTCCTCTCTTAATCAAGTTGCGGTTTTCTCCTTTTTCTGCTTCCATCATCTTGGGGGTTGACATTCTAGGGTATCTGAGTGTTATAATTTCGGTGAGGAAGATGTCATCTTCAAGACGGGGCGATTGCGAGTTGCGTAGCGAGTTTCGTAGATTTGAAATGAAAGTGTTGCTAAGTGTGCTTGGTAAAATGTATGGTTTGACTTGTGCTATATTGTATTGGCGAGGTTTATGATGAGGGATATCTAAGACGTAGACCAGTTCCGAAGTTCGATCGGATGAAAACATTTTGAATAGACCTAAATATTCACCATTATTGTTTGTGTATCCTTTTTCACGCCAGCCAAGGACGTCATAATCAGGTTCATATAACTTGTCGGTTTCTTTGGGAACGTTGTGCTTTAGTGCTCGTGAAATACGCATTTTTTCCATGTGCATTCGCATTTCGGCCCTGATTAAGGAAGCGACATTACCACGTTTGTCAGTATTCATTCTTCTACCCAGCTTCTCAGGCATTTTTGTTCTTGGGAATTCACCAAATAAAAGTGCTGGTGGTACCAAACCATCAGGACCAGCTGTGTAGTTAAGGAATTTTATCGACACGGCAAGAAATAGATCGAAGTCAGATTTTGGGTGGTCTATTATGATATTGCGAACAGTTGTTCTCATTGGATCATTATATCGTTCACATATTGTGAGACCGTTGTGAACTTCTATGCCTGTTTTTTCGATTTGAATCCCATCTTGTGCAGCGAGTCTTATGAATGAATCCTCAAATCTGGATCCTTGATCTACAATAATTATGTTTGGTAGCCCGGTGTAGATCGAGGTCCAGCACTTGATCAGGGAATTCCAAATCGTGACAGTTCCCATGTTTTTTAAATTGACTGCAGCGCTAAAGTGAGTTCCTTCGTCTATGACGTGAAGGGTTGTATACTTAGTCTTTTCTAGCATTATATAGAAAACATCTAGGTATATTTTTTAGTTTAGTCTTGATGAGTCGCTGAAAAAAGATACTTTAAATCGGAGAGCAGCGGATGCTATTCTTTGGCAAGGGTTGCATTTAGATGATATGTAGTCAAGTGTGCGCAGCATCTCTGAATCAGTATCTGATGGGTGTGTTCTTTTAAGTAGTCTGAATAACTTTTGAGGTGATGGATGGAAAAATTGCCGATGGAGGCGGCGTAGTTCTCCTTTAGTGAAATTGATCGAAATTGAGTCGAAGGGTTGCATTGATGTATGCAGATGGGAGAATTAAAATCTAAATAGCGGGAAAAATCAGTCTTCCAAATAGTAAAATGGTCCTTCATTGCTCATTTCCGTTCTTCGAGCCAGCTTTTTATTTACGTTGTCAATCATGAGGCGATTTCCATTCAGGACATCAAATACTATGAGAGCGGGAATGTTCACCTCGACTACGTCAAGTTCAACGATAATTTTAGCAGTTGTTGGCGGAGTCTCTAATACAAAACGTGTATTTCCAAGAGACGGATAAATCTTGTTTCTGAATCTGAAGGAGAAGCGAGATTTATTTAGTTTATCGGCTGGAGATTTAAATTTTTTGTTGATTAATAATAGTATATCCTTTCCAATTACACTTTGTGGGACACCAGAGTCTACGCAGAAGGCAGGGGAAAAGGAATTCATATTTTCTGAATTGACTGATATGTCTAGGTTGTTACAATCTATGATGGATGACCCATGGTTGATGATGGTTGTAGAAAATTGACCAATTGGGGACGGGTTTGTTGGATAGGGTGATATGGCTGTCTGATTGAATGGAGCATCGGAAGACAGAGTATTTGCGATGTGAGTTGTTATTATGTGGGTGTCGAGGTCGTTGTAGATTTCTTCCGTTTCTTCATTTTCAACAGGATCATTGTCATCACATAGTGAAAGAAGGTGGGTGTTGAATGTCTCTGATTCATCATCGGTGACATCATTCTCTTCATACTGGACGTCAGTAGCAATTGCGGTGTCCATTGTTTCAAGTTCGCATTCATTGATCATATCGGACAATATGTATACAGACTGTTCTCCAATCTTGATTCTATTGCCGACATTGGTTTTTATTGAGCCTGAAGAGCATCTGTGAGAAGGGAACGATGGAGTAAATCCTCATCGGAAGAAATGGGAGCGGACGTGCATGTCGCGGGTTGGTTGAAATCTTGATGATGGCGAAGTCTTGTTGTTGTTGCCGATGTCGTATTTTGATGTTCCGTTGGATTGGTTATTGTTGTGTCTTTATCTGCTGTTGCTGTTGTTGAAAGCTCTGTTTTTGAAACTCCTATTTGGTTTTTTGCCGAATTGACCGAAAATCGTTAAAGTAGAAGAATTATTATGATTAATATCACTTTCTGATAGCTTGTTGGTTTCTTTCTTTAAAGTTATTTGATGGGCAAGCGACATTTTGAAAGATTGATGTGTTAAGTCTCCCTTAAGTTCATTTGATCGGGGTATGGTAGCTCAGCTATAAGTAGCAACTGCAGTACTGAGGATTTTCAGTTTGTAAGTGTTGTTCCTAAACAGTGGGATACATTTTGGACCGAGCTTGTCTATATAATTGCATAATTTGGTCAGACCAATGCTGTCATCGTTGATATCATATTCCATCATGAAGACTGATAAGCGGAGATTGTCTAGACGAGATTGTACCTCACGCTGTCTATCGACCGAGTCATATTCATCCATCATTATTTTCGTAACTTGATCAAAGTCCGTAATTTTATTGGGATTTGTGGAGTAGTATGTGCTTGCGGGCTCTTTGAGTATGTTGCTGAAAACATAGCCTTATTATGATTATCCAAGGATAAAAGGTCGGTGAAGGGAGAGTAGTCGCGGATAGCATTTGCAATGATTTAGTCGATTTGTCCACTAAAGAACCTGTCCTTGAAATTATCTCTTATGGCTTGTGCAATTTGACCCGCGTTAATTTTGGCGGGTCGTTCTTGTGGTGATATTAAATTGATGATGTTTCATCGTCCCGGTATGAGAGTTGTGCTTGGTCTTGTGTGGATGGGTGCGGAGGATCGGTTCCTCTGAGTCCGAGTGGATAAAACATTGGTGGTTTAGTGTTTGGTTCCTCGGGGATTTGGTTTGTTTGTTTTTGCGTAGCTGTGGTAGCAGTTGGGGATCTGGTTTTGATGTTTTTTTTGTTGTGGTTTCTGTCCCAGTGTTAGAAGGCTGTGTAATAGTTAGACAAAGATATGGATGATCGACAAAGCTTCGTTGTGTGTTGCAGACCTGAACAATAGTCACCATTTCTAGCTAATTGCGTTCCAAGATGCATGCGAGCCATACGTGTAGCTTTACGATGCTATTGTTGAGATCTTCTTCCAAGAGATCCAATTTTGGTAGGATAAGATGGGATGAATCGGGGAGACCATAAAGTTGTGCTATGTCACGTAAAAGAGCAATTGGTGCTAAGGGCATGTGAAAGTATGTTTTGTTGAAGAATTAATCTTCCGGTAGGAGCGCAAATCGCAGTGTGTCTGGTAATTCTTGTCTGTCAGTAGGCAGAACTACCGTGCTGTTCTCAAGCATTGGGTAATCTGCCAGAAAGGAACGAGAGATCTCTTTGATTTCTTTTCCAAAATCTGTTGTGACTCTGATGGAATCTGCACGTCGGACGCATCGCTTGTAACTAGTGATCGTTTCGGCCGAAAAATGGAAGTCGTTGTTGGTGCTCTTGGTATCCGCGTGGAGGCTAATTTGAGACTTTTGGGCGATTTTTCTTAATGAAAAAGCTAAGAGGGCAATAGTGGATGAAGTGAAATAACGAAGTAGTAATGAGAGGAAATGGTTTGTAGAATTTACGATGGGAGAGTGAAAAATTGGGAATGTTCTTTGTTAGTTAGTTAGTTAGTTAGTTCGTTGGTTTTTTTTGTTATTCAAGTTACGGCGTATCAAATTCGGATTGTCGATGTATACATGTAGCGAGAACCGTATTGTAAATGACAATGGCAATCAGCGTCAGGTAGTAGTACAGTACGTGATATACAGTTAAGGAGAGGCGTGAATAAAGAGGTAGGGTACGAGATTACCTACTGTAGAGAAGGTGAGGAGATTTTATGCAATTAGGGAGTGTCGTGAATTTGATAGACCAGTGAAGGGCGGACGAGCGAGATGAGTGTTCACAGGCTAACTGACTACAGCGATTGTGATACTCCGGACAAGCGCGAGCGAGTAACAATAACCACTTGTAGACTTCTTGACTGGGTGACTAAACCTGGTCCGGAATAATTATAAACTTCGAGTTTAATAATTATAGGTTGAGAAGTGAGCGGGGAAACAGAGATAGAAAGGAGAAAGGTGCGATGGACGTTCTTATAGCAAAATATGAACGTCATCAGCTGAAGAAAGGCCAGTAGTCCATGTCGTCACTAGGTATGACACGTGTATGACATAAACGTGTCAATGAGGTTCCAGCCAGTTTTGAGTAGTCTGGTTCCAGTGAAAGAGGTGTGTAGTATTAGTGTGGCCAACTTGGGATACCACATGAGACTGCTGTATTAATTAGTCCTCCCCATGTAACTGGATAGATCTTTTTTGGTATTGGTAGTGCAGATCTCAGAAATATATTCTGGGAAACAACCGAGAAGTTTGTCTCCAACCATCTTGTTACAAACTTCAAATCGGCGTTCATGCGAGAAAGTGCTGCACTGTATGCGGAGCGTGTTAGGGAAAAGGGCATTCCGCTTGAAAAATGTGTAGGATTCATGGACTGCACTAAGATTAGAATGGAGCGCCTGGGAGGTCAAACTTCAAACCAAAGATCATGCTACTCTGGACACAAACGTATGCCGTGCTTAATATATCAGAATGTCAAAACGTCGGACGGTTTTATATTTTCTTTGTACGGACCGGAGGTTGGGAGGAGACATGCACTTACCGTATTGAGGGCGAGCGGGTCAAGTGAGATATTGTGGGACTGCCTCAATATAAATGAGGAGCAATTCTACGTATTTGGTGATAAATTATACGTCCTCCGTCCTTGGTTGCAGGTCTGGTTTGACAGTTTATCAGCAACACCGGAACAGAAAAATTTCAATACGGAAATGAGCTAAGTGCAGAAAGCGGTGGAGTGGAGTTATAAAGATTTGAAGCAGATGTGGACACATTATGACTTTGCCCGTTCCCTAAAAGTTCGAAAAGCACCGATTTCTATATTGTTTACTGCGTCTACTGTTCTTCTTAATTTTAAAACATGTTTGGAAAATGGCGGACAGGTCGGTGCATACTTTGATTACCAGAGTCCCACTTTCAGCACATATCTTGATTCTTAAACGCCCCCTTTTATTCTTTCAAAATAGTTACCCTCCCTCTTACATTTTCATTCTAAACAATTTCAATAGTAATATATAAAGAAATAAATCAACGGTTATGTCATGAACCTCATGGCATCACTGAAACTTGCCACCCAGGACGACGGTATCGCCGCCGTATCATCATTTCCCATTGCAGTTGACTGATTCTCCATTTTTTTACCATAGACACACCGACAATCATCTCCACCTTCCCGAGAGATTTCTGCACAGGCACAACTATCTTCCCACCGCCTTCCACTTACTCCGCTGACGCCCCCAAAGGTCTTATCTGTGGCGAACCGGCAGTCGGGTACGCCAAACTACTTGAAGCAGTTGGCGTGCATTGGGTTGTCGGCTATGAGGATCATGCCATGGGTTACGTAGGGACTGCGGATGTCATTCGAGCGAGAGGTAGAGAAGGTGGTGAACGTGCTGCATGGTATTAGGGACTTCCTTCGAAGTAGGGGATTCTTGTGGAGGATGTTATCATGCGTGCCGTTGAAAAATTGATCGATTCTGTCACTTCTGATGAATTTCTGGTCAATCATCACATAAATACGCAAGAGGTGAAGAAGTGGGATAATTTTGAAATTATAAATGAAAGCAAACGATAAAAAAATGTTGGAATGGTATGGTGCATGTTATTTTATGAACTGATTTATCTTTATTGTTGAAATTTTTGTAGTTTTATGAAGTTGTTGTCAAGAACAGTCGTCTCAATTGCTAGTCAGTCTTCGATGAGCTTTGTTCCAGGACTGTTCCAGTCAACATCTGTATCACGAGGCTCACGGTCAGCTTAATTATTTCCGTACTTTACTTTTCTACAAGCTGTGTTGCAATCGGCGCAGGTTCTAATTTGCTCACAGAATCAGGACTGGGTAATACATCAGAACTCTTTATAAATGCTGAAAATTCAGTCTTTGTAATGACAACTACGTCGGCAATGCCAAGTGCTCGGTCAGTCGGATCATCCTTTCTTCCAATAGGAATGGAGCATTTGAAACTACCTATTCTGTCTATATTGACAGAAACCCTTTTCTTTCCCAATACCCTTGTCTTTAGAATATTCATTTGTCTTTCAGGCATACCACCTGCATTTCTTTCCTCCTCATACAGACGCATATGGAGGAAAACCTCATCATGAGGAGTACCATCTGCAGGTACAAAACCAGAGTATAAAGCAAGTTTTCTACTTGGTCGTGAACCATAGCACATGCTTACTGCATCTCCGTTATTAAACTCACAAATAGCAGAACATTCAACGGATAAATCATTACTGGTTATGGTCACAGCTGTTGTTGATCGACCAGCTTCATGATTGAACATATCCCATATAGGGACGAGAGTCATCACTGGTGATTATTTTGGTGATGGATCTTTAAGAAGAAGAGTATTATGTCTAGTCATTACCACTGAAATAGCCCATCTGAAATTACATAATGACATTACTGATACTGGGAATGTAGAAAGTTCCGAATTCATCGCAGATTTGAACAATCCAACATAATCACGTAATTGAGCTCATAACATGCGTACAGAGAATGCTTGCATGTTGCTAAATGGTTTTAATGCCGTGTATAACTTCACATCATCACAGAATGAAAAGAATGGACTTCCCATGGTGGATAGATGTGCCGAGATATAAGGAGGGAATTTAGAAGAAGGACCAACATGACTTTCCATTAATAGAATCAGAGTAAGCGTAAGTGACGGACTGCGTGCAATTGCAGGTCTACCATGTTGTGCAAGGGTTGAATTTTCAACCTGGCGTGACGGCACAGTTGAAGATAAAATAGCTGAAGAAGGAACTATGATTAGATTTGGTCCAGAGGAGATCGTTCGGGTAGCGAACAGTGTGAAATCTTCGGGACGGTCGGGGAGAAAAGCAGGTCGCAAACCTGTGGCGGAAAGATATATGGAATAGATATAACGTGCCCAGACAACAAGATCGTCTAGACTATGCTGAGTTCGTGACGGGATTAAAGAAGGATATGATTATAGTTGTTGAAGACTACCGACCTCTCCTTGAAGACCCACCTTCAGGTTTCATCACACCTTTCTGTATTCTGGACTCGTGTTTGCCCTCAACGTGACGTGTACTGCGCCATCGATGACATTGTCTCTGGCTGCAATCTTTTCATGTCCCCGGCAACACCCACGTTTCACACTGATTACGTGTGAAACTTAAATATACTAAATTTTTGACGCCTGTTCAGTTGTTTCGCCCGCTTTTGGTTCCGTATTGTTGATGATGCCGTTGGTTGGTTTAACCCTCGGCTTACATTAAGTCTCAAAATATGAGTATAATCGTAACCGTCGCATTACAATCAGTCCCAAAATATGAGTATCTTCGCAATCGGCATGTGGGGGACGGTGGTAAACAAAGACACGGGGAAGGAAACGAGACCGGATAAGGCAAAAATGAAAAAACGTATTGGGCGCTACTTTTTCTTCAACTTTTCGGCCAAAATCGCCAGTACGTCAGCAACTTTTGAACATTCTTGTGCTGAACCTCTCGTCTCCAAGGCATCTATATCCAACCGTTTCTGCTCAATTTCCAGACGACTCTCATTGGTCTCGAAGAATTTGAGAAATCTCATTCTCACCATCCATCTGTTCCTTCTCAGCCACCAGTCGTTCTTTATTTAATTCATTTTTCATCTCTTCAATTCTACCTTTTCCGCCGTCAGTTTCTGCCGCACAGCTAAGTCTTGTTTCAGCGACACCTTCACTTCGTCATCGAAATTTTTCTCCATGTTTCTCCTGCTCCTCCTCCGAGACGAGGACGGTGTACCTTCACTACCACCTACCTCTGATTCCATATCATAGTCACGATCATCTAAATTAACACTTCTACGTCGCCTAACAACGAACTTTCGTATATCATTTCCAGACTCCACCAATTCCACCTCCATTTCCCGTAGTTCCTCCGCTTCAGCTTTCCTTTTTCCTTCGTTTGTAGAATCATATCATCCAAAATATCGTCCACCCCAGTATTCACCTCTGCTATTGCAGACGCTGCTATGTTGAATGCCACCTTTTCCAGCCTTTTCTATGTCAGACGCTGGTATTGGTCGAGCAGCGTCTTTTCGGTTGGTCTAATAGAGGTGTTGAATGTAGATGAAGGAATCTTTTCAAAAACGTTGTCATTACAACATCGAACGATGCATCTGTATGACTCCACCATGCGGCTTGCGCTCCTTCATGCGCAACACATCGTAGTAATGTCAAATCTGCAGTCGCATCAACACGATAC
>JAULBU010050360.1:0-29700 GCA_032358235.1 Odonthalia washingtoniensis | reverse complement strand
GGCAGAGATTTTACAACACGGTTTATTCGCCAAATATCATGCGACAGACGAACCATCACATCCTACAACTATGCACCGGTCCCAATAATTCAAGTCGCATCGACACCGACCGCTGTTCACGGAACTACGCCAACATCAACCGGGACTACTTCCAGAACTTCAGAGACCGGTCTACCAATTCAACTGACACGACAATTGGTGATTCAATGTCACCATCAGGCAGATGTCCTTTCCCGTTCCGACTTTTGTGGACTCCCTTCCATCAGTGCTCTGTCCTCGTTTACGGACAAGGCACTGATTTCGGCCGCTAACGAAATTTCTGAGATTTACCCCACCAGACCGTTCTATATCACGATCTGCAACTTTTCTTCCGCTCCGGTATATGTCCAAAAACACACGAAGGTCGCCACAGCGTCCGAACACCAGGCCGATCTCATCTACTCCATGGTCACCAAAGATTACGTCACGTAACGCCCCTTGCCACTCAACGAGACGGTACATGACGTCTGCCTCACCAACTATTCGGCCTCTGACGATAAGAAGTGGGCCATGTTAGACATGCACACCGCCATACGTAATAGCGGTGCCCATTACCACTCCGTCGATTGGCGAACCAACATGCAAGTTTGCGAACGCTTAAACCGCATAGGATGGATCTTCTGCAAGCGCTTAAACCATTCCACTACATGTCGGATGTACATCTTGGCAAGATTTCATCTACCGAAAATCGGATCGAACTACAACCTGACACGATACCTATTTTTCAAATGCCGTATCGCGCCGGTCCTGCACAACGCGAAACCGAACGAAATGAGATAGCCCGCATTCTGAAACCAAACGTTATTGAACCGGCTAATACGGAATGGGCATCGATATTTATCTTTGAACCCAAAATAAACGGCTCCCTCCGTTTCTGTATTGACTATAGGCACCTAAATTTTGTAACGGTTCGAGACAGAATTTGGGTCCAAGTACTGCCTTAGTCAAATCATCTGCTGGGTTCGTATTACCAGGTATCCACGTCAAACTTGCCAAATCGCCCTTCGAATAACTCTCGCGAAACGGGAATATGTCAATTTTGGGGCGTTTCTCCGTCGTCGTGCTGTATTTTGCAACAATATCGAATGAAGTCTTCAAGTATACATACGGGTCTATCTAGATCTGTCGTCCGAGTATCTCCGTTATAATGTCTTGGATTAGGTAATCATGTTCAAAAGCCAATACGAGACTATGAACTTCAGCAGCCATCATCGATCTCGTCACTCGCTTGCACCAATTACTTACGTAATGCACGATGTTCTCGTTACCTTTGTCGTCTATAAGCAATACAAGACGGCCCAACTGACTGCGAAAACCTTTTGCGTTGCCAAATGCTGCATTTCTTATGGCCATCATTCTCATGGAATCCATGTCCAACTTTATGAATCTGAACCCAACTTTTGATGTCTCGTGCAAACAATCAACTTTTTTTGCAAATGATTTCATTTTGGTGGGTGTGGCCAGGTCCTTACCTGGCGCAAACAATTTTACGGCGGCACGAACATCTGGTATTGTACAAACTCTATGTACTGATCCAGAGCGTGCATAGTACTGAGGTCTGATTGAATAGAGGGATGTGTTTGTTTGGTGATTTTGTCGGTTTGGGTCGCGAATATTGTACACGGTCTCTCCATTTTAATTGTGAGCCCGTTGAATACAAGGTCTTTGGTTTTGAGGAGCAAGCGTAGTTTACTCAGAATTGCAGATGAAGCACGTTCTTCGTCGCACATGAAAGATTCGGAACCAAAAGCCGGGATATCGTCCATTTGTAGTGCCACGATCCCACCAAGGCGTCCATTAACCCATCGTATCAACATACAAGGAAACGCCTTCACTCTTGTCATTTTAAAGGTCTTCGAGTGGCGCTCGAGGTAAGTGATGTACCAATGTAAACCACTCTCTGGTATACCGTATAGAGGCTTCGTTACCTTTAGTACGGTGTCTTTTGGTAAGTTGAGATCGGTTGGTGCTTTGATTTAGACGAGACGTTCGATGTGTGTCGTCGATTGAACATAAGCCTGTGTAATGTCGCGTATGAATACTTTCATACTTGGGAGTGATAGTGCCATCGAAAGGATCAGTCTTCGAGAGAAGCGATTAACGGTTGGAGCTTTTGTTGAAATTTGAGTAGATCCATGGTTGTTGTAGTTCTGGACTACGAGTCTGCATTTTTCCGTTTCCCAGATTCTGCTCTTTTGATTTAGTCGATGAATCTCGATCCAAATACTGCCATGCCCTTTGGTATGCTCTCCCGTCGTTGCGGTAGAAATGTACCGTTTGCGATGGGTCCTTCCAGTTTTTGCTGTCTAGAAGCTTTGAAGTCCGTATCTTTTGCTATATGAGTAATTATGGCCTGGTGTGGGGTTGTTTGTTGTTGTTCGTTGGATGATGCTGTAATGGATTCATTAGTTGCGTGGTGGTCCGTATCGTCTTCGTGTAACTTTGATTTTGTATATGTTACGACGCATGATGAGCGGAAGAGGCGGCTAGTTTTAGATGTTTTAATTACGGATGTTTCTCCGTCTATGGATTTGAATCGAAAAGGGCCTTCTCATGTCTTTTTGGTAGTTCAGTAGACCCAAACAAGTGCGCATGATGGTAAGCATTTTAGTTCTTCGGTTCTTTCTAGCGGTCTGCCAATATGAGCCAAACCAAATTTGATGCGTCGCCTGGTTTTTTCCTTGGTGAATTCCGCCATTGCCGTCTCTGTAGCTTCAGCTCTTCTCATCTGTGTGTCATCTGGTGTGATTCCGGCAGACCATGGTATAGCCCCGTATGCTAACAGCATCGGTAAGTGGCCTTCCAGTCCTTTCATGCTGATAACGGCAAACATGGCCATCAAAAGACAATCTTCCTTTGTGTTGTCCTTCTCTGATGATTCGCGGATGGTTAAGTATGTACGCTGTAATGGTGCGTGGTACCGTTCTTCAACTCCAATTGAACACGGCTTCACTATAGGTGCTTCTCGGATCTTTAATCCATCGTTTCTAGCGGGACGTTTGAATTCGGCAGACGTGTAGTTTCTCCTATCGTCGACCTCCAAGAAGTCAGGTGGGTCACAATACAGAAGAGACCACATTCGTCTTATGGCTTTCCAAACTGTGGATGATTCCTGGTCTTTCACAAATCGAGCTGCCATGAAGTGGGTTGCAGTCTCTACCATGTGTACGATTGGTTCTCTTCTATCCACATAGTATCTACTTGAACTTCCTGGTTGAAGCAGAGGTGGGAAGTACCTATCGTTACATTGAAGCGTCTTGGTGTTGAACTTCTTTTGGCACATATGATACAATTATCTACAATCTTCTGAATGGATCGTTTTGTCTTGTTATCTGTGGAATTTTTACTTGCTCTTTTCAATAGGCTTCTTATGGTGGTTATTGAGGGGTAACCGAAGGATGTATGTACGTGTTGGAGCACATCAAATGTGTAGAACATGAAGGGTTGGTCTGCAGGTTGTAGTGCAATTGTCCTTCAAGATTGCATTGGGCACGACTGTTTTTGATCTCAACACCCAAGGTGCACGTCATGTCACGTTTCGTCACAATTTGATCACGTTTTATGTCACACTGTCACCTTTTCACTTTCTGCGTAGTTTCACCATTTGGACGACTGAACACGTATCAGTAGACAACTGTACACAGTGTAGTACAGTATCTTACTGTACGCGGCATGCTGTATTCACAACTCAACCGTTGCATGACGGGAAAAGCTTACTTAAGAGGTCTTTTGGACCGGGAATCACTTTTTCTTTAATAAAGACAAGCATCGTTGAGACTCAACCTACCCCCGCAACTACCGTTTCGCCTCCATACGAACCTGTTTTGGCTACGATAGACTGAACCTCTCCTTTGTGATAGTCGCTCGACTTCGCCTTACAAGCGTCATCCCCGACCAGAATAACCAATCGTCGCTTCTAACCACGTCTTACAAACGCGACCATTAGACCGACTATCTCAAGTCGTGTTGATCTCCACCGCTTTACAAGCGTACACCCTGATTCAACACGAACTCGTCCGACCATCCCGCACGTCTATCTGTCGACCTCTTGTCGTTGAACGATTGCCTCAAGACAGTAAATATTTGGCGAGAAGCCATCTACAGTTATCCAATCCATCCCCCTCATCGGTGGAGTGCTCTGCTCGACACACTACTGCGGAAAGAAGGACCCGAACACCTTGGTGCAGGACACCTCAACCTTCTTTTTGGAAGTGTGTTGCATTACACAGGTTGACATATGTGGATACAGAAATAATTCTTGAAGAGCAACTTTTTAGTCTTTCCTCTATATGAAATATGCTGGTTTTGAATACTAATGTCGAGGCCGTTGTCCAACATATCCTTAATTGAAATTAATGGTGGTATTTCATCTATCATTACCAATAAGTTCACGTCAATGATGGTTCCCAAGACCTTGAAAGGCATTTGTATTTTTCCTTCTCCTGTTGCTTTGCTGACGCCCCCTATGCCTCTTACTTACTTATCCCGGATTGGATTCAAGGTATATTTCAGGTTGAATGTGTCAAAATATTTTATGTATTGGTATTTAGACATGACGGATCGTCGATTTGGACATGTGTCCAGTCGTATCCCTTCGAAACGGCTGTCGTTGATTGTTTCATGTTTTGACAATGTTTTGGTTGATGACGTATTAAGGGCATTATCTGTACTATGATTTGTCAATATGTTTAGTGGTATGATGTCATCTTGGGTTTCGATTATGGTTGGTTCTCTTTTGTTCTTTCTTATTCGTGTCTGACATCCATGAAAGAATGATGATTCTGATAGTTGGGCTTCGACTTCGGTGTATTATTGGATGGACCAAAATGCTAGGTCACTGTTTTCACTGTCTCCACTTGCCCATTGTGCTTCATTTAGATCATTGTCATTGGCATCGTCTGAAGAGTTTTCTGTATGTATTATCGCATTCATGTATCCAATTGTGATTGGTGCACTTGGTTATTTCTCTTTCAACCTTGTTTGGGTGCTGACACTTCGTTGCGGGGATGTTTCCCCTTTTGCTTTGCGATTCCTACCGCAACCGAAACAGCCTTCCACTCCTCTCAGCCATGAAGACTTGAGACTTATTCCTCCCGCATGCCCCATTGAGCATGGATTTAGATATGGTCTTATGATCTTTTTAGCTTCCCCGTTGAATTGTTTACCTAACGAGTACATAGATTCAACATTATTATCATTTGGTAATTCAGCTTTGATCGTCATTACCTTTGAGCCCGCTGATTTAGGCTTGTAACGCAAACGGTTAGTGATTATATGTATCGCATTCTGAGCTTTTCTAGGGATTCTGTATTGTAAGCTCGCCTACATTTGAGAGATGTGAACTGCGGTCATTAGTTGGTCTATTAAGAATCCATTCCCTTGATACTTCTAGTCTAATTGCTTCTGGAGTGATACGAGCATTGCTACGAATATACGGAATACTGCCATCTCTGAATCTTCGAGTCTCTTGGAAGCCTATTTGGTGAGTCGTATCATATACCATTGATTTAGAATCCGTGCTTGTTGTTCTGCACTTATATAACAGCTTCGGAGCATTTCAGATGCCTCATTGTGTGTCATACAACTGTCTTGGTATTCATCATAGAAGTCAAGTGCGTCACACTTTAACATTATCGGCAGTGCTGTCGGTTTTTCCTTATATTGTATACCGCACATTTTTATCAATGTTTGGAATCTCCAGATGCTGCGTTCTAAGTCTTTTTCATACATGCCACCGAACTTGTCCTCTCAGTCAAAAGCCTTGACTAATCCGTTGACATATAGACCGTGCTGGTTCTCACCTTCACCATATTCACTTCTGAAAGGATTGTTGTTCTGCTTACCGGAATTTGCATTTGGTGATCTTTTTGTTCCTCTTTCTGGAGTTCTGTTTGGAAAGTAGCCTCTTCTTTGTTCGCTGTCTTCGGAAGAGAAATAGTCTCCGTCTGGGTTTCCAGAAGCACTGATTGGGTTTGTTCTTTTTTCTTAGTTCGGTGGCTTTTTAAATTCTTCAGGCAGCTTCGGATTCTCTGGTTCTCCTCTTCCTTCTCAATATTGGCTGTTATTCTCATCTTTTGATGTCCGCTTTGGTTTGTTTTCATTCCTTGGGTTGATTGTCTTCGTTGTTCGATTTCGTTATGGCCGTGTAGTTGGTCTCTTGCTTTTCTGAAGTCGTTCTCGCTCTGCTCATGATTCTCTCTTTTCATTGGATATATGTGGTTGGGTCTATATAACAGTGTAACAGGTCAATTATTGCATTGTCTCTGCTCTTCTTTCCACATTGATCGACGTGAACATCCCTTTATATTAGGAAATCGGTCCATAATTTAGTGACCGGTGGTGACCATAACTTTATGGATGTTGGGCGAAATGCTGTGCGGAACTGGAACAACAGTCTTCTCCCTTCATTTTTATTTGTTGGTACGTATAGAGCATTCTACGTGTATATTCTTTGACGGCAATACGGTAAGCTGACTTTTTCAATTCTGATGCTGTCAACAGAGGAGGGTTTGGGTCACCGTTTGTCTTCTCAACTGTTCGTTTAAAACTTCGACTTCTTCTGTCTGATCTTCTTTCCAGTATTCATCATTTACTTCTTCAATCCCTTCAGTTCATTTTTCCTTTCTTGTTTCTTCATTATCCTTGTATAATTCTTCTATCATGCTGTTGAGTTCTTTCATCTTTGTACTTGCCATAGTTACTGAGCTTTCTGGTGGTTTTAATCTCGTTCTTGGCTTCAATCTGGTTTGCGTGTCTTTTATTTCAGGTCCTGGGATTCCGGCTTGTCTGGCGGATATTCGTTTTCCGTTCTGATCCTCATTATTGTTTTTCCACGATTCCCCTTAGCCGTCATATTCTTTGATGTTATCAAATGTTATGACTGTCAATGGCTAGTCGGATGTGACGTTTTTAATTATCCCTTTTCCTGATATCATATCAGGAAAATGGATAATCGTAGGGAGGGGTGGCATATGATTTGCGGTATTATACCGAAAATTTTATGCCACTCCTCCCTTCTTTATGAAGTCCCAGTTCCTACCATCATTACTAAAACCACGGTCCCTATGCTCTTTATTATCGTTCTTCGTTGTCTAATCGCCTTTCTCAGTATCTTCCGTTTCTTAGTATTCTTTGTAGTCCTTCCCTTAATTCCTCTTGGTTCTGGTGTATGGGAATCAGTAGACTGAGTGCCTGTAAGTAGCACGTTTTCCTCCGTCCCTGGTTTCGCGGTCGGATTAGTAATCGTCGCGGATTGCGTTGACAGAATACCAATTGAATCACGCCTAGGCTTTCACCTAGCCTGTACTGGTTGACTTGGTTGTCGGAAACCTACCTTTGCTACTGCTATAAGCACGTTTCGATGTTGTTTTCAATTTAATGTCTAAGCTTTTCTTTTACTTTTTCTTTCCCTATGGATCTCGAATAAATAGTAGCATCGATAACCAAGTGTCCGATTGTAGCGACACGTGTAAACAGGATTCATATCATTATGTGCTACTAGCTGAGACCGTTTCTAATTAATTTATGTACACGTGTCGGAGGGATGCTTTTCATCCGTAATGTGTACTGCGTGTTCCATTGAATGTATGCGAATATCGATTGTGTGCAACACGGTGTGCGGATGATGACTTTGAACATGTCCAGATTTCTAGTTACTGTATGCACCCTTATTCTTGAATGTAGGTGACACGCAAATATAAACCCATTTAACAGAAAGGCTTCGAGTTGATTAATACCAGCATCGAAAGCAAAAGTGATTCCTTCATACGAATAATCACCGTGTGAATATCGCTTTCAGGTGCGACTCCAGAGCTGATAAATAATACTACAAGGTATTACAGACTCGATCCGCGAATCCGTTTAAGCGCGGCAGGATACAGGGTTGAGGCTACATCTTCAGATCAAGGCCAGTATAACATTTTCTTATTTAAATTACTTACCAACAATAATAACCAAACGATCACTACACACCACTAACATCGTTAATTTCTTTTCGACAGCGGGTGATTCGACACCACTTGAATTCTTGGCAATGGACATACTTGGCCCATTTCCGAAAACATCTACTGGTATTTGGTTTGTGCTCGTCATAAACGACCGGTATAGTACTCTCACAAAGACTGTCCCTCTGGCCAAACAAACTGCTTCTGGAACGGTCGAGGTATTCTTAACAAATTGGATCTACAACTTTGGCATCCCTGATTTTCTACTTACCGATAACGGATCGAATTTCATTGACAATTTCTTCGCAACCGTATGCTTAGGGCTAGGTATCCAACAGCTGTTCACGTTTTCCTTACAGCCACATACAAACGGCCAAGTGTAACAATACAACCGCACCATTGCAAACCGCGCACGGCATTATGTGACAGAACTCCAAACGGATTGGGACAAGTAAATCGAACCCCTTACTTTCGGTTACAAGTGCCAAATCCACCGCTCGACCGGCAATACGACTCTCGATTTATGACTCTCCCAACATCCACCGAATCGTATCTTTCTTTCACCTTCCTCCAACACCGCATCTGAAAACCTCTTTCCAACCCGGCATCAACTCGCAACCAAAACTACGCATCCTTGAACAACTGAAAGAGATGCTTACTGTTACGGACGCAAATCTGGCCATTGACGATGGTGAGGGGAACTCAAGATATCCATCGAGAGATGGAATAAGGCTGTCGAATTAGTCTACAGCCTGAGGCTACTTGGTAAATTTATTGTCTGTAGATCAGGATCGGTGGTGAGCTCTGGGGAAAAATAGAAATGTTAATATATATCTAAGTTAGGCTTTTGTAGAATGGCGGTTTTATCAGGATTCCCTACTACAATTAAGCAGCTTCGCGGTTATCGAGATCGAGGATCCTATGTATCCCCGTCGGTCCTATCCGCGATCGACGCTGGTCTGGCACGCGTATTCGCATGGGACCACTTTGCTCCCCGCTACAGTAGTTACACTGTCCTCAGGCTTGTTTGGGTCAGAATCTCCCCCTTCCGATTTCGATTTCATTTACGATCAAGTCTGTTGGTGCTGTAGCTTTCCGTTGTAAATGTAAATGTCTAACTTTTATTAATTCCTTTCATTCCGAAGTTATGAGAATGATATATATATATATCGGTATAAAGTATAATTTGAGCTGAGTCATAAATTTTGGTACACGTGTCGTAGGGTTTCTTTTGAATTCGAAATGTGTGTGTTAGAAATAATCGTTCTCTTATTGGGTGATTTAATTGCTCCACTCAGATACTGTAGTGTGTGTGTTGGAAGGTAAAAATCATTCGCTACGTGAATGAATATATCATTACTATTCAGAGAATGCAGTGCGCGTGTCGGACGGTAAATAATTCGTTACTTGAATAAGTAGGTCATTATTATTCAGAGAATGCATTGTTCAGAACTTTCATGGTACTGTATGTTTCTTGACATTGTATGTCCCCTGTTAAACTATCGCCTCTTATGCACGGCTTACCTGTTCCTATATCCTTTTCCTTTCCCTGTTTGGATTGTGCCACTTTTCACTTTGCCGTCATCAAAATCATTTCTAACAACGTCAACATTTTTATCAATTCTTTCATCAACGATATCATCGTATTCACCGTCCACATCGTCATCATGTTATAATCATTATCATCTCTATCATTAACATTTTATCATCGATATTATCATCTCCATCATCAACATATCATCATCATTCTCATCTCTATCAATATCATATCGTCTTCATTATCATCTTCACTTCAGTCAAAATCATTGTTTATTATCATCTCCATGATCAACATATCATCATCATTCTCATCTCTATCAATATCACATCGTCGTCATTATCATCTTCACTTCAGTCAAAACCATCGCTTATTATCACCGTCGTATCACGTTCACCATCATCATTAGCTCCATCAGCATCACCGTCAAATCCCTCAACATCGTCATCGAAAATCATCGTAAATATCCTCAAAAATCATCGTCAAACAGCATCATTAACCATCATCATCCCCATTATCAACATACTATCATAATCATTCTATCATTGTCGTAATAAACATCACCATATTATTATCATAATCATCATCAACATCGTCAACATATTATAATAATCATCATCCTCCCATTCCCATCATCAACATTTCTCCATCATCGACACTCTCGTCGTGTCCCATGAACCGCTCGGGCCATCGAATCATTTGCAATGATTCGAAAAAGGTACTAACTCCCGATACAAGTGCTCCTCCTTCTAAACAGTCACTACCAGATTCAGATGGTGCTGCTATATCGCTTTGGGACGAGGCCGACATCAACCGGAACGACACCCGATTAACGGAGAACAGCAACGCTATAACAGAAAAACAATGGAACGAATCTCCTCCCATTATTACAATGGCACTGAGATGGCGTACACCGTCCTTCTCTCTGACGGTACCTCTCAGTGGTTTGCCATCATCCAAACGGGACTTCAACATGATAAGAAATTAGAAGAAGGCTATCACACGAACACGCACTACTAAAACACGTGGACGCAAACAAAGCACGTTAAAAACCAACTTTTTCAAATATATAAAATTTTGAATTGTCCCGCCGATAAAAGAGTCCAACTTTAACGCTTTTACTCATTTTCCGGATTTACGGCTGCTCTTTTTTTGAATCCATGGAATTACGTTAGAACGGACAATCGTCTCCCTTCAACAGTCAATCCATTATCAACAGATTCAGGCCTTCGATTTGGTTCGACCAATCAAGATTCAGTTGAAAACAAGAAATTTTACCATTTTATACCGAACCATCCCGGCAGACAAAATTTCAATCACTAATCGCGAGTTCGAATCTTGGGGAATCTTGGGTGATTATTTTATAGTTCAGGAAAAGAAATGATTGTTAATATTTTAGACTACTTTATCAACTTCCTCCGCAACAACTACCCTATCCTTGGATGACGCTCCCTGTACGCTGCTTCTGTCACTGCTCCAGTTCTACATCGCATCCTGCGCGCTTACCAGTGGGCACCGATTTCACATAACTGGCTGGGCCATCTCTTTGCAATTTGGGCCTGTGCTCCATCTCATCAGCAACCACGACCCGTTCCTTCGTTCGGAATCATCTCTCACCAGCCCAATCACATCCACGACCTGCCCCAGTCATAATTCACAGCGCACCACCCGACCTTCTACTGATCACAAACCTCTTCGTTACATCGGTTCAGAGGAAGACCCTGATTTCGTTGCAATACCGCTCAAACGACACCAACACGTCACCTCAAATCAACAACTTGATAAGAATATGGTTCCAAATTTTCCGTTTCTCCAGTGTAATTCCTCGTAAACGCAACTGCCACAACGCCTAATGATCGCTGCTCGTATCATTCGAAATATCCACTCGTAGACCCATTTCCGTTATTCGGTGTGTCTACTTGCACCGCTCCGTCACATTTTCACTCGCTCTGTGCACGCACGTTCCCTTGCTACTGCCAGGAAACGAATCCACGCTCGGTTAACTGTTTACTGACTCCTAATTCGGTCGCTCGCTCTGTTATTATTTCTCCCGTTTCCCTATCTCTTTTATGTCTTTTTTTCGAACGATTCACTATCTCAGTGAACTTCATACTGCGGGACGCAGTAGTGAATAAATGGGGACTGTAGCGTATCACACGGGACGTATGACAGCTATGCAGGCACAGTTGTACAAGTTGCCACGTGTACGCCCCACACTTCAATACCACCGTCATCGCCAGACCGCGTCCGTCCCTCGTCTCTAAAACACATCTCCGGACACAGCCAGACGTACGATTCAGAAGGAGGTTTTCTTTTCCACGTTCACACTTCAACCGAAAACGGCACGAACCTATCCTTTGATAAAGACACGCCTCACTTCCGTTTCTTGGTTCAGGAAACTTTTAACCTACTTTTCATTGACAGTTTATTGTATCCAGACAGGTAGATTGTCATTACCCTGTACTATAATACAATGAGTGTCGGAGTAACTTGAGAGTAACTTGACCGCCGTCGTTTGATGCGACAACAATGTAACAGAATGTGTATATATAACGAACTAGAGAGAAGTCAGTATACATTTTAATAAAAGATAAAACGAAAGGAGTTAAGCATACATCCCGAAATTTCCATATTTCAACTGATTAAAAGTCTGGGACTCTACTAAAGAAGTTACTCTACATCACATTCTATAATGTCCAAGAACCTCGGCTAAGCCCAACGGCCGTATTCAAGGTGAAGGAAATCTTCACCTGGGTTGGAATATAGCCACGTGTATGAAATTTAAGTGCGTTTGGACCACACGTGTCGAACTAGAATCGGATGTAGATTCCGTAAAGTGTCTACAGTAGGTAGAGATCGTATGCAGATATAGATGTTTGAGTGGGATAGAGAGCGTGTGAGTAGAGTCTAATCGTGATGAGATGGAGTAAGTAGGTGTGGAATAGCCGTCGCCGAAAGGCTACCTAATCTGGATGACGTGAGTCGTTTTCACTGGGTTTCTTTTATTAATTAGATGGAAAAGGTGATTTAGTATTCTTCGCAATTCGTAGAATATGCGGCAAGTACCTGAATCCTTATGCAAGCTCGCACCTTTGCGGATGACAGATCGAAGGTACCTTACAGTATCCTTGTCAACTCAGTTCGCACTTGACCGCAATCGCAACACAGCTGGTGTGTAGGAATTTCCTTTGTGCGTCCCGTCGAATGATTAAGTCGACGTCGGCCGGTTGTGGTTGGATATTTTCCTCCCGGTCGAGATCTCGCTTGATGCAAATTTTGACGATAGATGTCTTTCGTTTTCGAAAGTGTTACTATTGCTTTAATTAAATCTACCTCTTCTTTTCTCTGCCAACGATAAATAATACCTCCTCTTTATACCCTCCAGTTTGGTGTCAGTCACCCGTCCACACCTGTGTGAATTCACGGTACCATTTGTTTTAATTTTGGTAAACTTACCTAATCGAGATAAGTGATTCTAACACGTGTGGATCATCTCATTAGTTAGCTCGTGTACCGTATTTAGTCTGGGCCATTTGCGGTTTCGAGTTTTAGTCATACACGTGTCGTATTCGTTCTATATGATTTGTCGTGTATGGTGTTTTCCTTATACTGTGGCAGTTCGGTTCCTGACGCTGGGTGTCGCTTCTGTACCAAAGTACAACCCAAGTTGTAATTCCTCTCCTGCTTACCTCTCCTCCTGTGTAGTGAGTTATTCTCTCTCGTCGGTCTGGCCGTCAGCCCATCGGTGTCCATGTGCCGTTCTCGCTCCAGCCGGCACTCTCCGCGTGCTCTTCCCTCCTGACTTTTTACAGCCATTCCGCGCGTGGTTTTCCTAGCCATGCGCCTCTACTAAGATCCATCATCATCGCGTTATCCTTTCTTGCCGCCGTCATCAGCGCGTTCTTATCAGATCATCATCATCCTCATCAAGTCATCATCATCAATACATATCATCATCTGCATATCATCTTCAATTCTTACCATCATCAATGCACACCATCATCAATGCACATCATCATCAATGCACATCATCATCATGCACCTTACCATCAAGCACATCATCTTTAATGCACATTCTCATCATGCACATCATCATTTATGCACATCATCACCATGCGCTTCACCATTAAGCACATCATCATCAATGTACATCATCATTGATGCTCATCATCGTCCGCACCTCATCATCATGCACCCCACCATCAAGCACATGATTAATCGCACCTCACCATCAAGAATCTCACCATCAAGCACTGCATCATTCATGGACATCATCATTGATGCACATGATCATGCGCACTCATCGTCATGCACCTCAGAATCAAGCACATGATCATCTGCACCTCATCATCATGCCCCTCACACGAACGGAAGTATCGATGAGTCACATTGACAGTAGGTGATGAGGTAAGCAGCGGATAGATGAGGAATAAAGCAGTGACGACGTATCTATTTTGGCAAACGAATCTGGAACCTAACACAGGACGAGCGCGAATCAACATCAATATCTATTTGTTGACTTCCTGGACCGAAGCCAATATTGGTACCGGTAACTACAATATCGTAAAGTTTATTTGTAATAGGTGAAGAAAGTAAAAAAGGTGAAAGTATGGGGATAGGGAAAAGGTGAAATCGACGATCTTATAGGATTGTAAGAACGCCGAAAGCCGAATAAGAGACAGTAGTCCTTTCTTGCAGAAGGTTGACACGTTTTATCAGAGAGCTTCCAGGTTGAGTGTCTTGGTAGCTTCCGGGTGACGGTTTTAGTACTTAAATGGTATGGACTAGACGTTTAGATACAAAGGTCTACTGTATATTAGTCATATAATAGAATCAGAAATGAACGAAGTATTATGGAAACAATCCTGCATCAGAGGATAACGCAGATAAAATATAGGCGAAGATTTCCGTGTAGATGCTCAATGTATATCAATAAATGGTGGAGAAGAAGCTCCACCGCTACTTTCCTTATGATAATAAATCCAAGTATATTGCTACAAGGACAACTGACAAACTTACCGCAATTAAGAAGATAAGAACCGAAGCCAAAATTGATGAAGCTACCGAGAAGGAAATCGAGGATCAGATGTTCGCAGAAAGTTACTTATTTCGCTGTTTTGCTACAGAGACTCTGAAATCTCTGGAAGAAATCAAGAAATCTGATGAGAACGGAACGCTATGGGTGGCATTGATCGAGCAATGCCAGTCCCAGCACAAGCACATACTCCGACGAATACATCAAAAACTAATCAACATTAATATGAAGTCAATCGAGAGCCTGGTGTCATATCAGGGACGGATCCAGCAACTTACTAAGAGGTTGGCGGGGACCGTGTACAATGTTCTTAATACATACAGATCTGGAATTCTAACTAATGGACCATTGGATTCTACGGAATGAGTGTGCGAACAATAAACCTACCATTCGAGGAATTTCCATATCGTACGCTGTTGGCAAAGATGCAGGAATTGGTTTGAGAAGATGTATAAGATCCTACCATACTGCTCGAGAGACAACGTAAAACAGAGATCACATCAGCCGCGCTTTCAACGATGGAAGGAAAGCATGGTAGCGATGAGTGCAATTTAGGAAGGAAATTCATAGGAAATTGCTACTGGTGTCAGAAATTAGGGCACATGAATCATCAATGCATGAGAAAAAGGTAGGGAAGCCTTAAGTGACCCCAAAAGCTAATGAAAACCTCGAACAAGAAAGTGATACACGCTTTGCATTTTTGACGAAAGACATCATTTTTAATCAAGAAAATTCAAAAGGAGATGAACCCTGGATCACCGATTTAGGAGCATCTCACCACTAAACTGACAATGAACACCCCATTAACTTTTACCAAAAGCTATTGTCTGGAATAATATCGACGGAAGATTCTGAGAAGCTCTATATCATGGCACAAGGTCAACATCCAGCTTACGGCAAAATACAAGCTTGTTCCCAAAATAGGTAGGAACCTTCTATCAGTAGGTCAACTGACGAATGAACCTGAAGTTATTAGCTTAAAATGTAGAGGAAAAGACTGTACGATAAAACGTAATTAAATAGTGATTAAAAGAGCGAAACATGAAAAGAAAATCTGTATAGAGCTAGCTACACAGAGCCAAGAAAAAGTTCTAAGTGTATCATAAGCAAAATGTTAAAGAAAGAACCTCCCAGAGAAATTTCTGATGAATCTACACCGAAAAGCGAAGAAAATGAAGCTTAAAACGAAACATCAAATGCAATGCAATGTTAGCACCATAGGCTGGGACACTTGTCAGCAATTGGGTTGAGACATCTCACCCGACTGGGATTATTGCCAATTGCGAAGAAGGACTTGCAAAAACCACTCAACTGTGTGAAATGTGCACAATGGAAATCGAAAGCAAGAGATTACAAGAAGCGCCACAAGAAATGAAAAGTGAGAACATAGCGAGAAGGAGAACTGGTGTATTCTGACAACTGTGGACTATTTTCAGTTCCGGACGTCAACGAGTAATTGTACTTCCAGACATATATTGACGAATACATGCAAATGACTACAACATTTCTAATGAAAGCTAAATCTCAGCCAGTGGAAAACATTGCGAAATATGTCTTATTCATGCACAATCGTGGTTGCGAGGTTAAAACGCCCCGTACCGACCAGGGAACCGAGTATAGTTTGGGAGAGATAAAACAATATCTGAATGCAAATGGTATCACAAATGTTCTGATAAGACCGGCTGCGCATGTGCAGATGCTCGTGGCAGAGTGCATGAATAGGACCCTAAAATAGATAGAAAGATCCATGATAATGGATGCAGGATTGCCGAAAACCTGGTGCGGTAACGGAGTTCTATAATATACGACTGTAAGAAACAGGTGCACAGAATCTACCTTTGATTATATGGAGACCCGTACCAACGCTTCTTCCGCAAGGATACCGACTTAAAAATTTTTAAAGTCGTATATAAATTATTTCCATGCAGCCGAATGGCTGCACGGAAATAATTTATATACGACTGCAGAATCGTACTAAGATGGATGTGATGAAAGAGCGTGGTACATTGGTGGGAATCGCAGGGAGTGCGATGTGCGACAAGGTTTATTATCATGCGACTAGAAACATAGTGAATTCAAGAGATGTATCCTTCATTGAAGAAGGAGATGAGCAACTATTCGTCGATGAGTCGACCATAGTAAATATGAACAGGAATTTTGATCATTCAGCAAACAATTTTGCAACTTCAAACAAATTTTCAATGAGAAGCCGTGCACGAAAACCTAAGCAGATAAAGTCAAAACAGAAAGCATTGAAACAAGGTAGCATGACAGGTATGCCTCTGTCAGATGGTGCCTTAATGAATGATAGGGTTACTGACGATGTGGATCATTAAGTCAACAATGATGTTATCAACGATACCGATAAAATCACGAATGATGAAGCGGGTAACTTACGAAATGATGTCAACATTTATAATGAGAAAGACGTCAAAATAGACAAGATTGATGATAATCTAGGAAGTAGAATAGATGATAAGAATGATAAGACAAATCAGGCGATTGTGATTAATAACCTTACCTATAGAATGAGTAACATAGGGAATAATGTAGATCACAGACCTGCCAGTGGTTCAGTTGTGATTCAAGAAACCTCAACAGTAAAAAAGAGAATTGGAAAGCCCAAGGTATCACAGAATAAGGTGAAAGAAGTTAATACAGTTCACAATAAATCCTTCCATGTGCCACATGTAGTATACATAAATGTAACCATGGTTGTCCCAGACAATTATTTTATTTCTTCTATACGAAATGAAAGGATTTTAGCATGTAGTGTTGATGGGGATGGGACGATGAAGGAAGCTGCACTAATTTCAAACCAAGTAACATGTCAGATAGAAACTGCAGATAAATACGCTGACGCAATGTCAACTATACATTACAATGAATGAAAGATGGCGTGTGACGGTAAGATGTGCTCAGTGAAGAATATTGGGGTGTACCCTTTGGTGACACGCCCACCAATAGAATGAGCATTGACACAAAGTGGGCATTAAAATTCGAGGAAGACAAAGTTGTTAATGTTTCCAGGTTTAGGGCTAGATGGGTAGTTAAGCGGTAAATTCAGACCTTTGGCGTAGATTATGATCTTACGCACGTACTCGTCTCACGATTGTTAACTTTAAGAACGATTTTGTCGTTGACTGTAAAGTTGAACCTCAAAACCAACCAGATGGATGTGAGTACGGCATTACGCAATGCCGTATTGAATGATACAATTTATTTAAAACATCCGCCAGTTTATGAGAATCTGGTACTGAAAGGTAAATAGCTATTATTAATCAAAGAGTTCATGGCCTTAAACAGGCATCCCGCATGTAGAACCAGACTCTAGATCAAGTTTTGAAGGATAAGTGTGGTATTTTGCGAAGCGATGCCGATCGTTGTTTATATAATCGGCAGAAAAATGGAGAATTAGAGCTTGTGATAATGATATATGTAGATGACATATTATTAATGTCCAAATTAGATGATAAGATTTCTGAACCAAAACTTCCTTGAGTTGTAGGCTCAAGATGAAAGAATTGGGGTTAGTAAAATGGGTCTTGGGGATAAAGATCACACTTCATCCAGATAGAGTTTTTATGACACAAAAGTCATATGTTGAGAAGGTATTGGAGAGGTTTCGAATTAGTGGTTCCAAAATCAAACCAGGCCCGATTTAGAATGGAGAACATCTCAAGAGGTTGGCATTGCCACCAGCCGGAGATGAACACGGAATCTATCTATACCGTGAGATCGTAGGATGCTTGTTATATTTGATTGTATGTACACGCCCGGATATTGCGTACGAAGTTGCAGAGTTAGCATGCGTTGTTTCAAAACCGCACGAGTATCACTGGCACTCCTTAAAAGGAGTCCTGAGGTATTTGAAAGGAACGAATGGATATGTATTGTTGTACAAAAGGAATATTAAATTTAGTAAATACATGTATATGCTGACACATCATGAGAGGATGACCTTCTTACAATAAAATATACAACAGGTATACTGACTTACATGGGTGAAAATCTCGTCGATTGGAGTTCGATGAAACCATCAATAATAACTCATAGTACTACTGAAGCAGAGTATTTGGCAGCAGAATCGGAAACTAGAATCATAATATGGTTTCATAGTTTGTTGGTGAGTCTAGATGAGGAACTAAAAGATCCAACAATCATACACGAGGATAATACTGCATGTTTAGTCCTATCGAAAGGTGAAGGAACATAAAAACATATTGATTTGAGACACCATTATTTACGTTAAAAGGTTTTTTCGAATGAAATTTATCTTGAGTATGTACCGACAAAATGATTAATTAGCTGATCAACTTACGAAATCATTTACATCCAGGAGGTTTGAAACTTCAATGAATCATGTTGTGTTCAAACTAATGTGATAATTTAATGGTAACATTTGGATGATTAGTTCCTGAGGAAGCGCGGTGCTTGAGTAGTAAAATGAGCATTTGGATTTAAAAGTTAATGGATACCCACAAGTGGATATTATCAAGAACTATTCCTACTTACGCTACTAAATGTGTGCTCAGACATCACCGGAGTACTTCTGTACACGGTATTTGCGTTTTAGACGTTCTCAATTGTCCATTTAGCTATGAAATTAATTTCGTTATGACTCAAAATGAAGGATTTTGTATGTTAGTATGGAGCTTTTTGTTGCGAATTGATTATGTGGTTACAAAGCTTGTTGGGTGTGAAGGTTAAAGTACAGGAAGGTCACATTTCAATCTCTACTCCCACATGTGAACCGTAGAATCATGAAGCCAAACTATTTACGTCTGACCTGCTTTTGGCATAAAGGGTCACTCATAGGACTCATAGGTAACCCTCTAAGCCAAAAAAAGACTACAGTACATGTCACTTCAAGCTTCTGCCATCGTGACCTACTGTCTAGTTATTCAGGTTTGACATTCTTATTTTCCTATAATACTGTCGCCTGCTCCGTCCTCCGTTTTTACTCTTTTTTCCTTCACTTTTTACCATTCAATTAATAGACCTACAGTTTTCTTAATTGATACCGGCCAGGTATTGATACCCAGCCAACTAAGTCACTCACTCCGTATTGATAAGGTTTCGTCCTCGTCCTCCTCCGTCCTCGTCCTACTTACTTGTCTTTACTCGTCCTACGTTAATCTAACCTTTCATCGCTCACCCTTTCGTCCAATCCACAACATCTAATTCATCCCTTTTCCAACCCCTCTATAGCTGCATAACACATTATTACATTCAATCACTCAGTCCCTTTGCTCATACTCGAATAGCACACATAGCTGTGCACGTGGAAATATACTCTCTAAGTAGTTGATCGTACAACGACTTGTATACTGTCTGTCGTCTCCACCTATTCAGTTCGACAATCCGGAATCCTCTTAGGTGACCGACAAAAACAAATCCCATAACCGGTTACATTCATCACTACCCATCCACAGCACCATCAATCCCAATCGTTTTGACGAGGATCAACTGATCCCTCATAATACTACAACTGGTCTCAACTCTGCGCTACCTTCATTGACATCTTCTCAAAGTTCTTCATCCATAATAATATTCAAAAAATGGAAGAAGAACAGAAACAACAAGCAAACATAATTATGGACCAGAACAATGAGATCCAAGAAGAACCGCACCAACCACCCATTTCTCGTACAGGTAGATCCAGGTTGTTATCTACCAACCAAATATCCCGATACTAGAGATGTGTCCGACGCACTAAATCAATCCTGCAAGAACCACCGATTGCTGCCCCTATAGTTAGAATCGCTTCGATGTTCCTTGAAAACTATCCAATTCTAGAAAACATCCTAGAAGAGATACCGCCAGAACTGGAAAATTTACTGTTGTAACTGAAGGATGGTCTCCCAGAAGCACGCATCCGCTTCAGTAATGATTAGTTCAATATTCCGCTCGCATGGGTAGACTTATTGAAAGACATTGCTGAACTTTAAAATCTCCCCGATCCGTCACTCGTTACTATAGCAGCGCTTTATCTATATACCTGTGATGAAGCAAACGATTCTCTAATGACACGTTTATGGCTCGCTTCAATTACTTAGCGACCTCCAAGCGACTTTCGCTCGAACATCCAGACATTCATTACTAATCGAAGTTTTGATCATATCGCTGATCATCGACCCGCAACACAACAAGGACTGGAACCTGAATCGCCAATCACACCCCAACATCCAACGACAACACAGGTTGAAACACCATCCACATTTTCGTTGGACCCAGCTACCAAAATACACAGCAGCACATCACCTACAGCTCAGCTTCATCCCATGGGACTTCGGGGTAACAGTCAAAACCCAACAGAAGCACCACTGAAATAACAGCCTCAATAAACCGACTATGAATCGGTTGATGATGCTTCAGAACTTATGGCACATAACAGAGATTCGTCGGAACCTCAGGAAATGAATGCGGGGCAGATCTCGGAATCATTGGGCGCCACTTCAAAGACCAGAAGTATGGAAGTGAGATCGATGAAATAATTTCCGACTCACTACGAGGTTTCAACCGCATGTAATCGAGATATTTTCGATGGAATTTATCAATGTTAGACGAACGTTGATGCCCAATTAATTCGTGTGAAAGGAAGATGCAGTGACGGAAGATGGAAGGAAAGAGCGATGACGGCACAAGGAAGGAAGAGCGATGACGGCAGGTGGAACAGAAGAAGGGATGACGGCATGAGGGAGGAGAAACGACGGCATGTGAAATAAGAGAGCGATGACGGCAGGTGAAAGGAGGAAGGGATGATGGCATATGAGAAAAATAGATGACGGCACAAGAAGAAGAGATGATAGAAAAGGAAAGAAGAGAAATGACGGCAAGGAGAGGAAGAGAAATGACGGTAGGTGAAGAGCGATGATGGCATAGAGAGAAAGAGATTGACGACGGCACGAAAAAGGGAAGATCAATGACGGCGAACGTTAACGCTACGGAGGAAAGGAAGTGCTAGTAAGGGAAGGAATGCACATGGGTGCAGATGAGAGAGGAAACAGAATAAGTGAAAAGGATGTAACATGTATACTGTACAACAACCGGTAACTTCTCTAAGGTGACAATTACACTTCATACAGTGACTTGGAATTCTATTCCTACACGCGACACACAATTGTACAGTACATACTCTGCACTGTAATAAACACTCTACACGTGCTGGGATAGGAAGAAACTCAAGATGGTGTCTGAAACCACATTGCTATTGAGACGGGAGGAAACCCAATATTTTTTTGGCAAGCACATTGCTGTTGGGATATGAAGAAACCCAAGATTGCGTCAGCAAGCAAATTGCTGTTGTGGTAACACTTTAGACGTGTTCGAATTGAAATAATTCCAATTCGTGACGGCAAGCAACAAGTTGCTGTTGAAGTATATCTTTCGACTGGGGAGGAAGATGAAGGAGGAAGTAATAAACGAGGTAGACACTTCTACGTCATTCAGAATTTTAGCATATCAGTTTCTCAACCAGGTTTAACATCTCCGAGCGGAGAAGGGAGAATAAATCCAAAAGAGCCTACTGCGGGTTAATTATCAACTGTAGAGCAAAATAACGAAAGTTATTCGCCAACCTTCGACTAAGGATTGGCGGGGATACTAGCACTATCTAGATCCACCAGCCCGTAAAGATACTCCATTGTATCAGTACTGGAATCATCCGAGCGGGGAGAATTGCCGTTTACCGGCAAAGGAGTGAGCTTACCTTTCACCTCTTTATTTTCATATTCTAGTTTTTACCCAATAAAGGAGCTTTGTTTTATTAAGATATTCGAAAGAATTATTGATTGTAACCCTGTAAAGCTTAAATCGAACCCTTATGTGAACCATAAACAGTACATACCAGCTTTTTGCGTGGACAGCGGTGCACCACGCAGCGTTATTCGGAAACGTTCACTCTCAAAAATAGAATATCATTTTGGTTTAAAATCTAACACATCAGCTTCAAAACTCAAATTTGGATTCGGAGACAACGTTTATGATTCGTTAGGCAATGTTGATTTCACGCTCACTACACCGTCATCTATGAAAAATATCATCGTGACCTTGGATATCGTTGACGTTGATGTTCCTACTCTCATCGGACTAAACATTCTTTATAAGCAGGACTCCTTCTGTTGACGTTATCGATCATGAGTTTCGAACTCATGATCGATAACGTCAACAACAAGTTGGCTGGCAGAAAACAATTCAAGAATAATGGAACGGTTTGCTACATGGAACAGTGGTTTGTAACACTATACAGAATCTCATTATCCTACTTGCATACCTTACTTAATCCAGTAGACACTATTGACATCAACTTCAAGAAAGGGGAATTGACTCGCCTGCATCGACGCTTTTTCCATCCTACGCCCACGAAACGCTTTAACCTTCTTAGGCGTACTCACCCGTCCAAGGCCGATCCGCAGACACTATGAATATCAAACGACATTACTTCAAAGTGCTATCCCTGCCAAAGGGTCTCTTCCGCCCCTCTACGTTTCAAGGTATCATTTGGCTCAGACTCTGCAAGGTTCAGCGAGAGAATCTATCTGAATATTTTCTACATATCAATCAAGAAATCCAAACACGCAATCCTGCATATTATTGATGAGGGCACACGGTTCAGTGCTGCCTCAAAACTACGCAAGATGGACACCGCTACCGTTTGGGCTTCCCTCATTAAATGTTGGACCACGATCTACACCGGACTGCTTAACCGCATCATTGTAGATCAAGGGTCCAACTTTGAAGACTCATTTAGACGCTTAGCCTCGCTAGATGGAATTAAAGTGGAAAGACAGGTATAGAAGCTCACAATGGTATGAACATTTTTGAACGATGTCATGAACCAATCCGAAGGACGGTGCGAAAGACAATGATACTACACCCTGAGTCATACTTCGATGTTCTTCTGGCACTATCGGTCAAAGCCGTAAATGACACGGCAGATCCTGACGGTTTGGTCCAATCGGCTCTCCTCTTTTACAAATATCCTAGGATAGACATTCCAAGCAAATTTGGTCGACGTCCCACAACATATGAAAGGGGAGAAATTTCTGTGCTGATTAGGAACGAGATGCGATCACAAATTGACAAGATGCTAATAAAAAGGGCACTTCCTCAGAACGTCCCAAAAAAACGGACGCTGTTTACAAAACTGGTGGTCATATTTGAGTTTGGAGGCAAAAATTGCATATCAATAAGAACAGTGAATATCTAGGGCCGTTCAAGTTTTCCTCTTTTGATAGATTATCAAAAATGGTATTCATTCATAACCTTCCGAACTCCAAGCCATGCCCTTACTACATCTCACAAATTAAGCCATACCACTCTTCAAGTTCCCTTTCAATGTATTTTTAACGAATTTAATGACTCCTTCTTCTCCTACCGAATTCCACCGATTGAAGATGATATCTTCCTCACGGAAATTTTCCCACTTCCTGATCCTAGATCCACTTTACCAGAGATAATCGCGTCTCTTAAGCCGAAATCAAGAATTTAATCAAACGGGAGACTTTCCAAGTGGTTTTAAAAGAAGATATCTCGCCCAATGCGAACATACTGCCTGGTGCATTCGTATTTGCCTTAAATCTACCATCGATGGCACGGTGAAATACAAGGCCCGATTCGTAATTGGCGGACACCGAGATAAGTTGAAGAATTTTATGGTACATAGTAGCCAAAACCCCAACCTTCCTCAATGTGCCTCTTATTAGTGCTCGAAACCTTCTTCGGCTTCAACATCTGGACAGCGGACGTGATCCAAGCTTATCAACAATCCACAATACCTTTATCGCGTGACCTCTTTCTCAACGCCTCAGTCCCATAATTGTGACTTAGCGCTGATCAATTCATGAAGATCTTGCAGCCGCTTTACGGTATTTCGGAATCGGGAGACCTATGGTTCCACACTTTGAAGCAACATCACCAGCTGGGTCTTAAGAAGGAAAGCCTCCCCTCCAACGCTTCTTTCTACTTTACTTTTACCAATGACGAACTAGCTGGTATAAGTGGTACATACGTGGACGCCTTGCTTCGGGCCTGTGATACATTGTTCAAACAAATGTCTTCCGACACAGAGAGACGATTCGACATGAAACCGTCCACGGCACTACCTTTCGATTTCAACGGCTTTCGTCTACAATACAATCAAGTTAACTTGGTATAACAAACACAGCGCCATTATGTGCATACATTGAAACACCTGTATCAGGATGCTTCTTTCACATCCTTTAGATCAATGAGAATGCGCCTTGCCTGGCTTTTGCACGCGAGACCCAACTGCTTTTTCGAAATTGCTCAATTGACCGAGGAATTATTCAACAAATCAAAAGCTCTCACCTCAAACATCTCAACCCTGCAACGGGATACGCAAAACGTCACAACATTGCGATCGTTTTTCTCAAACTCGACTTGACAACTTTAAAACTCATTGGCTACTCAGATGATTCTTTCTCAAATAATGAAGATTTGTCTTCACAACTGGGCTTCATCATAATGGCAACCGACGCGTATGATCAAGTTATACCTCTGGCATTTAGATCTTACAAATCTAAAAGACTGTGCAGATGGGCGATGACTGACTAAGTGATAACATTTTCAGATATTTTTGACGCGTCTTTCACCCTTTCTACTGAACTTAGTCGACTAACGAAGCCTCACATCAATCTTGATATATTTACTGACTCGACGTCCCTTTTTGATGTGATATCAAAAGGGAACCGAACATCGGAAAACGACTAATTCTGGATGTTTCTGCAGCGAAAATGGATTTAGATCTTGAGAAATTGTCAACATCGACCTCGTCCGCTCCGAAGCCAACATCTCTGATGGCTTGACCAAACCTATGGCACAAGCTTCCATGAGAGAGATTCTATCAACCACGAGCCGTACTACACAACCCACATAGTGGATCATTCGTCACCTATCAGAAGATACATAGACATTTACAACATATTCGCTTCACTCACAATATATCATCTTTTCTTTTATCAAACTTCTTCCTCCTTCACAACCATTACCTTTTATTTACTATCATACATTTTTTGGTGTTGATTTGTATAACCTTCAGCCGTCCAATTTCTACATTAACCTAAATGTGTTTTTTGTTCTGATACATATTTAGTATACAAAAATTCAGACACATGAATTGGGGGACTGTTAAAATACACGAAGGTCACATTTCAATCCCAACTCCCACATCTGTACCCTAGAATCATGAAGCCATACTATTTACGTCTGACCTGCTTTTGGCATAAAGGGTCACTCATAGGACTCATAGGTAACCCTCTAATCCAAAACAAGACTACAGTACATGTCACTTCAATCTTCTGTCATCGTGACCTACTGTCTGTTATTCAGGTTTGACATTCTTATTTCCTATAATAATGCTACCTCCACCTTTCCCCGTTTTCACTCTTTCGTTTACTTCAGTTTTTACCATTCAATTAATAAACCTACAGTTTTCTTAATTGATACCGGCCAGGTATTGATACCCAGCCAACTAAGTCACTCACTCCGTATTGATAAGGTTTCGTCCTCGTCCTCCCTTCGTCCTCTTTCTAATTACTCGTCCTACTTAGTTCTAGTCCTACTTACTTGTCTTTACTCGTCCTACGTTTATCTAGCCTTCCATCGCTCACCCCTTTGTCCAATCCACATCATCTAATTCATCTCTTTCCCATCACATCCATAGCTTCATAACACATTATAACATTCAAGCACTCAGTCCTTTTGCTCATACTCAAATAGCATACACATGTATACATGTGACAGTATGCTCTCCAAGTATTTGATCGTACAACTACTTGTATACTGTCTGTCTTCTCCACGTATACAGTTCGACAGTGAAGAAGTCCATTGGTAGTTCAGAATGGGAACGAATGTTGAAGTTTTTTTGCACTGTTGTCGAGCAGGAGTGTTGGAAATACATTTGTCATTGATTGAAAGTTTAACGTATTCAGACAGCAGATTGTCATTGAACTGTAATTTAATACAATGAGTGTCGGAGTAACTTGAGAGTAACTTGACCGCCGTCGTGTGATGCGATAAAAGTATAACCGAATGTGTATATATAACGCACTAGGGAGAAGGTTGTATAATTCGTTTTAATGAAAGACACAACGAATCTAGTTAAGCCTACATCCCTAAATTTCCATATTTTAATTGTCAACAACAGGTGTAGAATTTTGCAACTGGCCGTGAGCGACGATACAGAAATCGGACTGTTTAGTCAAGTCTAAAATGGAACGATTCTTCAATACGTGTAAATTAGTGTATGCCTGTGCAGAGTCTTTCGCGCCCAACATAGCAAGCAGAAACACCTGCTAAGTAAATAAACGACGGAACTGCGACATCCATCACGTTCAAAGCATTCTTCTATAAAAGTTTCCATGTATGCGATAAGAAATAGCTCAGATACGGCCACGAAAGCAGATGCTACCGAAAGCAGCTCTGATCATTTATCATCATCAATCTCCAACAGTACCGGTCCCTACAGGAACTAATGAAACATATCCCTAACACTCCTGTACGAACATTCTTCGTACTATTCGTCAACAATTGAACAAATGATGCACAACCATTCACGCACAGAAAGACGTCAAAATGTTATCTCGGACGACGAACTACTTCTTGTTCGGGAGGTAGCCGCTGCCGAAGCCCATTTCGCACTAAATGGAGCGGAAAAGGAGCGATTTGAGACTGCAGAGCAGAAGGCCAACGCAACACGCCGAATAACATGTGAAGTTACAGGGAAAAGTATCCAGGATAGATACAAAAGAATCCGAACACGATTCGAAGAACGTGACGGCGTTGAAGGACTGATGAGTGGAATTGGTGGTGATGTGGTAGAGGTGTAGGAGCGGCTTAGTTCCATGAATGAGGAGATACAAGATTTGGAGAACAACAAAACTTCATCTAGTGATGTAGCCCAAACCCGCGAATCAGAAAAAGAACGACTTGGCGGTATAGTACAAGTGCAATCTATATCTCGTCAAAAGTCCGGAAATGTTATAGATGTTGATGGAGGGGATGGAAGAAGATAGAAACTTTGAAGATGTGAGGCCAATTAAGAAAAGGGGAGAGAAATTATATAATCCGGATGAGTTTTCAGGTACTTTTTCGGATGATATTGAACCATTTAACTCTGCACTTAAACATTGTGGCAAATCGAGGTTGTCCTTAGAAGAGCGTCGTTTTAATAGTGAGAAAGATGACCGCGAGGGTGACAGGGAGGAAAGGAGTTTGGAAAGAGAGGATATAACAGGACGTAATTGAAGAAGTGGAAGATAATGATGGATGCTTTTAAAAATCGTTAGAGCAAATAAGGGTCAAGAAGAAATGTATCCCTCCCACGACAAACATCCACCCAAGTATGGTGGTGGTCATTGAAAGTACTGTGAAGTCTCATTTGGATACAGAAAGTTTCTGATATTACACAGTACCATTCCAAAAACATAAAGAGAGATAATTGGTGCTTGTAGTATACCAAGCTTCCTCTTGTAGTCCATTGAAGTCCAAAACATTTTAGTTTCCCTGTACATCCATTACACCGTAACCCTACTATTAGACTTAGCCATGTTGAAAGCATATACATTTTCGTTAAAATGAGCACCCTGTTAATAGTACTGATAGACAAATCCTCCAATTGTAACCGCTGTCACCATGCATACAGTATTGCTTATTTTGAACCCAACATACAAGCATCTAACAGCAAATACAGATCCGAGCTAATGTAAAGTACCCAATCGTGTCAGTGGCCCTCTATGAGTCCGTGATATTTGAGGAACATTCCGTCAGGCGTGGTAATTGCTTTAAACTTCATGGTGTGGGCTCTTTTATGACTGTTATACACAATTTTCTGCAGACCACGGTCTGAAGGTCCCGAAATGTTGAGACCGGTCCCATCAATGAACCCAATACAGTTGTCCAAACACCTTTATTTCTAATGTATTGATTTTTCGAACTCCTCTGCTTTTCAACTTATAAATTCTGCAGATAAATCGCTATTTAGGAGAAATGTGTGCGCTTGAAAAGTCTCCATACCTTCCCAGAAAATCCCCGAAAGTTGTGATGTGTGTTTTCCAAACTGCACCTCAATGCTCCTATGACAATGGCTTGCCATCCTAGGCATAATTACACATGTAGACAGTAAAGGTGTTACAGAGTAACTGATTCTATTTGTGTCACTTTGTGTGTCTGGTCAGGCTATCGCTTCCACAACTCGTGGTATGTCTGATTTGATGAATAGAAACTGAAAAATCAATCAGATTCAGTTGATTCATTGAAGTTGAACGCATAATTTGACATGCCGATGACTCTAGTCCGATACAGATGGCTGCTATAGTCCGCTCTCGCATGAAAATAAGCTCTTTAGCTTTCTGAGAGCAGTTCCGAGGACAAATTTATCTGCATACACCGTCTCGAAATTAGTGCGAAAAGGATTTTTCGCCAGTGCAAAAAACTGCTCTTACTAACTGGTGCCGTGTCTGCTCTTTGGGATCCTTTTGAAAACTGCATACTTAGATTTTCTTCCCTTGTGCTTGAAATTATACATGCGGTGAATTGTCAATTAAAATGTTGACTAGGAGGATCATCTAATACTCCCACACTTGTCATGTATAAATTGTTTTGCGTAATCCAATTTCTGTAATGAAACTTTTGACAGATTTAAATTTAATCTTAAATAAGCCTTTCAGAATTTTTGCGGTATCACTGCATATTTCTTATAGGCGTGATACAACTATTGTCATGGACTTCCCTCCCATTATCCCGCCCATTATTCCCCTGCACAATGACGAGAGCTTAAAATGTCCCATTCGCGAACTATTTTCAATGCTCCCGTTGTCTCGTTGTCATCTTTCCACCCATTTGGTCCAAAAATGCACCCTTAAATGAGCACAACCCCACCATCCGGCAAGGTGCGTGGCACGAACTATTCCCTCGAGAAATATCACGTACACTACTTTACTGCCGAGAAATACCTACACGTGTATGATCCAGTACTACCACTAGATCGGAGATGGTATAAAACCAGCTTTCAGAATAACGGAGATAACTATGGGATGGAAATAAGAAAGAATTGTACAGAAAACAAAACCAACCAACGTCACAAAAACGATAAATTTACGACTGCATTGGAGCGGCCCGGATCT